>CAMGYJ010000004.1:21060683-21270683 GCA_946122785.1 Linum tenue | reverse complement strand
GAGTAGCTAAGGAGTTCTAGTTGTAGATAGGAGTTGACGAAATAAAAAAAAATATGTCCCTTTGTGGAACTGGTGACACCTGTACCACACTCTATGGCACACACTCTTAGTTGTAGTATACGAAGATGGTAACCTAGGCGTGAGAGAAGTAGCTAACAGAATAAATAGGGATTAGTGGTCAGGCATCATATGTCTTTATCCCCCTTTGTCTCGGTTTAGGTGCGGTAAGTGCGCAAAGGTGTGGAAGGAGCGAAAGCAGGAAATGAGACTACTACTAGCGGGACCAAGCCAAGGTTGAAAGATAAAGATCACAGGCATGTGGTGAACCAGACCGAGAGAAAGAAAGCACAGGCAGGATAGATACATACAATAGGGTAGGGATCTCCTTAGGAACATACAAAGTAGATTATCTCACTCCATGAGATAACTAGGACAGGCTATTTGAAGACCGTTTATTGCACCAACAGCGGCAACTGTTATAGCCCTGCCAGCAAGGAAGACTGCATTGTAAGACTTAGTCCCTTGTTCTAGTGATAGAGATAGAGATTGTAAGGTTGACGCATAAGAAAGTAAGTCTACCCTCGTTCTAGAGCTAAAGTAAGGAAGGACTCGACGGTTGTAGCAAGATAGGTTGTCTTTGCTCTATCCCTGAGTCATGTCCTAAGGGAAGGTGACCGGATTCACGGATCAAACGGCATCCCCAAGCACATGGGGATATGGAACGCGTGTCTAGTTCTCATTGGAAAGGAATCGGCTGAATATTCTTTCTGTCTCCCGCCTGACACAGTTTGACAGGCGGTGATACCTGATTGGCTCAAAATCTATAGTTGTATAAATAATATCAAGAGAACAAGCACGCAGGAAAAAGCAAGCGTCTGGTCAGATCAATCAAGAGATAGGGGTTCGTTCGGCCAAACATCTTTTTCCTAAGCTAGGACGGAGCTGGCGAGTGAGGATTGGCTGAGGGGCCCTTGGGCCTAAGGGAATAGATTGTAGCAGGGTACAAATAAGCCAGTGAAAGACGAGTAGGCAGGGTACGACGAAGTCCGCGGGGTGACACATGGTTGTACTGGTCAGCTTTGGGCTGGAGATTGACGATTGACTGAGCGTGCTTTGGCAGCTCGTGGTGGAGTACTCTCTGACGGATTCGCTCTATTATTGCCTCCTATTTTTGAGGGAGTGACCGGAATTAAGCCGCGTGGTGATACCCGCGAAAAACAAAGGACTATTTGATTCGCTTTTTGGGCAGGGCCTTTCGTACTCCAATCCGTACGAAGATAATTATTCAGCACACTAAAATCTAGTGGATCTGGTTCCATATTCATGAAAAGCCGGGGTTTAAACATGTTATGAAACTAATAAAAGAATTCTTACTAATAATAAGAAAGAGTTAAGCGCCTCCAAGGCCTATAAATAGAAGCTTCTTCCAGTCTATATTTTCAAAGAGAGAGGTAGAAGTCAGAAAGAAAGACTTGAAGTAACACAACACTCTTATGGATATCATCGCCGAAAGACTTTCCCAAATCAATCACGAAATTCAAAATGTAGAAAACGAGAAGCTCCAAGACGAGTGTTTGCTCGGTCTTTTCTGGGAGCACCCGCCTGCTCTCGATCCGGAGGTCATAGGAAGAGCCATGCAACAGATTCGGGACCGCATTAGCGGTCTGGAAGACAGGAGGAGGGCGCTGCTCGAAGAAAAGCAAGCGCTCATTGTGGAGGGGGCCATAAGGAACCGCAGGGGAAATGGAAACAACGGGGGGAACTAAGAAGAGTCAGTCGACTCTTTCGTCAAGATTTAAATAAGTGTCTGTAGACGCAAAGTAGTGTGTTTTAATGTATGGTCTTCTTTTTCTTTGTTTGGTGGTTGGGCCTACCCACCCTATGCTAAGTGTCTTTGTTTGGTTTTCTTTGTTGTCTTTGCATGTATGGGCCAAAACCTAGTCTAAAGTGTTCATTGTTATGTTTAATAAAGTTCTATGTCTTTTGTTAACTTAATATGTTGTTAGTTAACTTTGTAATGTTGTGTTTAGTTGTGTGGCTGGTCTATGTGTGTGTAAGCTTTCTATTGGATGTACTCCCATGTAAAAAAATGCGAGTAGTGCTGGAAAAAAAATATGCTTTGTTCTAGTTCATTCTCTTTCCCTGTTTTGTGTTTCTCCCGAGAAGCTGAAAATATTAAAAGCCTCGGAGCGAAGTCTGTCCCGAACGACAATTCCACCCTCTTTTTCTTTCACAAAGACGAACTTGCTGCCGCGTTAAAACGCCCCTCCAAAGGGCTTTCTTCCTCTCCCTCCCTTCGGTCGAGTATATTGCATAACCTCTCCCTTCTCCCTTCGCCCTTCGGGCTCATATATTCTAAACCTTCGCCCGCTTTTCGGGCTCACATATTCTCCCTTTCAGTCGAGCTACTTCGTTCCTTCCTAGCCGTCTATTTCAATCGTGCCAGTTGGAGGAAAGGAGGGATTAAAGGCATGAAAAGCTATTCATTGGAAGACAAGGAAAACTAATGGGCTGTTAAGTCCAGGTCGAACGACTTCTACTTCTTTATGGATGGCGGGAGGCAGGTGTTGGCTTCGCTCTTACGTTTCGCTTCTAAACTCGCTCCTCGCTTTTGTTCAATTATAAATAAATAACCACTTTGATGGAGATTTGTAGCATCATTCAAGTAAATACAGATTGAGATCGTAGAAACATGAGCTTGTGATATAGCTACACCTAATTCCAAACCGGTTAATGCAAGAACTATAAATAAAGGACCAGGATCCCCTATGAAATAGAAAAGATCATTCATACATAGCATAGTCCAAGCGAACGCTGATGAATTGGTCGCGACTGCCAAGACTTCACCTGTAATAGTTGCTTTACGCGGTCTTTTGATTGAACCGTTCAAAGGTAGAAAATTTTCATAACTAAACATTGACATAATCAGTTTTTTGGTTCTTGATCATATTACCAATTCGACTGAAACGCCCAGGTGTTACAGCTTCAACATCTTCTGCTGCATTCATAACTTTGAACCCTCAATCTATAGATGTCACTGACCTGATACAAGCGTATGTACTATATCAACCCTATCGTGTGTGTGTATATTTATATTTATTTACGCATTCATTAAAATTTCAATTACAACAAGGCTTCCAATGAGCTTGGAATTGTTGATTTGCTGCCCGTTAAATTTGAAACACCTGAAAAAGCTGTTGAACATGAAAGAGAATTACAAAAAACTCTCGGAGAACTTATAACGCTTCAGTGTGGGTGCTTCACCGGTAGTCTTCACTATCATCATCTAATTTTTATTGTTTATTTAGTACTTCCCATTACTGTTAATATTAAGTACTACCCATTATTGTCTATTTAACGCCTGTTACATGTGTATAATGTAGAATGAAAGGTATAAATGTCAAGCAACAGTAGCTGCCATAGACGGAGAGAAGGATTGGACATATCTTGGTTGCTCAAAATGTTATAAAGCCGTCAGCACATGTGGTCAAAACTATTGGTGTGAAAAGGACCAGCTATTATCGCCATTGGAAGCAAAGCAATGGTATTGTCTAAATTCATATTGAATTTCTTTCTCAATGTGTATCGTTTTCTCATATTTAGGCCCGTAATTCATTGCAGCTACCGCATTCGAATGATTGTTCAACAAGGTGGTGACGAAGCTATCTTCCTCCTCATAGGAAAAACAGCAGAAGATTACATACACCATCCTGCTTCTGAATTGTTGAAAACATTCACAAATGCAGATGGAAATTTGCCAACCGTAGTTGAAGCATTCTGCGGGCAAACGTTAAACTTTGCCATTCGGCTGCCTAAACAGAGGTTCAACGGCAATGATGGCGACTTCATAATAAGTAGTATCTCTGGACTGATTAATGAAACAACCAAGACACCTAAAAGTGCACTTTTCCAATTGAAGGATGAGAATACGTAAGTCTCAGCTATAAGCTTTCTCCTTCCAAAGTGCTTTTTCTATATACAATTAACTTTCTTCGTCATATTATGCAGCTCTGCTACTGATGAAAATGTGATGGTCCATCAACAGGAAGAACGTAAAGCAATTCAGGATAAATCATCTGCAATGTAAGGAGCTGTTAAATAATTACTCATAAGAAATTAACATTTCTTTAGATGATATCCTGAGTTTCTTATTTCATGCAGGACCGCATCACCAACTTCTTCCACCGACGACTTGAAATCGATTGAAAAACTAACAAAGAAAAAACAACAGTGCAAGAAAGATGTCAGCTCTATACCTCGGTGAGTGAAAGTTTCACATCTTACTATTATACAAACCATATAAAGAATAATGGATTTCTGAATTTTTTGCTTTAATCAGCAGCAGCATGAGGAAACAAATCCCTCAGAATGACAAAGTCATCACAATGGAATCACCAAATCATATAGTGAATGAAAATTCTTTGTCGGAAAAAGGAAAAACAGAAGAGCCCCAACTCTGCTGATAATTATTTCAAAACTGCCAAAAGGTGATCGTTCCTTCACAAAACTCTAGATTTTTTGTTGCTTAGAACACACCAATGATCTTTATATAATAAATATATGTGCTTAATGTTTGCAGCTTCATTACCGTGGAGAATTTTAAAAAAATTATTTTCACAAGGAACCAAACTAGATTTAAATTATATGTGGCCTCCTTATTTCATTCAGGATACAATCACCAGCTTCCTCCGACGATGGCTTGCCTCTGAGTGAAATACTAACCAGGAATAAAAACTCAGCTAAGAAGTTAGTACACAGAAATGCATTTTCTGGCCTTCATTAAGAGCCAAACTTTAACATCTTATTAATATAGAGAACATAAGTGCAATTTGGAAGGCTAACTGTTTTCCTTGAATCAGGACAACTGCCAAACAGAAGCATGGAGCTGACCAAGTCATTGAAGTTGACTCCACAAAGATGAAACGTAAAAATTCCAAGTATGTTATCAATTCTTCCAAACACTCATTGGGTGATAATTTCTTTACTCTCTATAGGTTTAATTTATAGAGAACACCAAACTTTAACATCTTATTAATAAAGAGAACATAAGTACAATTTGGAAGGCTAACTGTTTTCCTTGAATCAGGACAACTGCCAAACGGAAGCATGAAGCTGATCAAGTCATCGAAGTTGACTCGACAAAGATAAAACGTACAAATTCCAAGTATGTTATAAATTCTTCCAAACAGTCATTGGGTGATAATTTCTTTACTCTCTTTAAGTTTAATTTATACAAAACACCAATACTAATGATATTTTTCAATAATACTAGGCCAACTTCAGCATGTGCTACTTCTGTTCCACCCCCACTAAGTTCAGAGGTGATTGACCTTGAGAAGAATTCTACTAAGATCCAATCCCATAGCATTGTCACTTCAGCTTCCAAGTAAGAGTTATCATCGTGCCAGTATGTGATTCTATCTGTCTGGTATAATTGACCGCTTATGATTTGAAAACAATTGATAATTTAGGTTCTTGGCTTGCCCAATTTGATTGCCAATTTAGCAAGACTAGATTTTAGCATCCTTATATACAACCTTTTACTTACCACTTGAAAGTCCTTTACGTCAGAATTTCTGTTATTCGATGGAGCTTTCTGTTTTCACAATTCTAGGTATTAATTCATGCTGAAATGGGTTGGCTTTGTATGATTAAAGTAGAAATAATCGAAATCAGTTGAGATTTTCAACTATGTATTTCCTTTTTTCATAAATCTTTGTTTCAGTGCATGGGTATCAATTTGTCTTCTTCAATTTTTTTTTTGGTAATGATTTGTCTTCTTCATTAATCCTTCTTTCAATGTGCAGCATTCACGCACCATTGGCAAAAGTAAAAAAGGAAAAACTTGATGCCATGTCTAAATCCAACCCAAAGGACAAGGATTCTCGAGCAACAGCTGCTTCTCAAGCCATTGGGAAAAGGACACGAAGGCCTTCAACCAAATTGATGAGTTAGGAATAACTCAGCAAATCAAAAGCAAAACTCTTAATCACCTTCATGCATTTATCAGAACTTTTAGAAGAATCTTTTGTCGCTATTTTTCCTTTAAACAATATCTATTTCAGTCTTTACTTTAGATTACTCTCTTTTTACCATTCGGAGCTGTTGGAATGTAATACTGGATTCATATTAAACTATCTATAGAACTGAGACATCGGATATATTTAATCTAGCCACTTAGTTTGTCAAGACCGGTTTTGTTTCAGATATAAGAAAATTAACCCAGAAACAGTCCCAACTCCCAACAGAGGATTGAAAGTCGTGACCTTCTACTGAAGGCTAACTTAGTATGAATTACCGACCAGTACGAATTGATTGAATCATGATTCAACCACAGTTTTTAATATAAAATGTTCTATTGTTCATGTTTATAGTTTTACAATACGGAGCCAACTCATCATCCACCTTAGTCTAAACCATGGTTGTCACGCCGATCGGCATGCCACCGGTTGTACCTGGTTCAATCGGTACCGGTCGTAAAACCGGTATGACACTACCGGTAGGATCGTTATGATCGATATATGAATCTCTAAGTAAAATGGCCTTATTTAATTGATAAAAATTATTCTATTATTTATTTTAGTGAATTTAATTAATAAAATTATTTTATTATTTATTTTATGAGTATAAAAGTTAAATATTGGTATTATTTGTTGGATTCAAGTATAAATATTTGGATATTGATGTTAAATGTCGTGTTTAAATATGAGTATTTATAATTTAATTTGTAACATTGACCAGCACAAACCGATATGTGTCACCGATTCAACCATTCCACTTGCTAAACCGGCACACTAGCATAAACCGGTTTGACAACCTTGGTCTACACTAAGACAAACTAAGAGAAAACGAAAAACAAATCTACACAAACTGATAAAAGAAGAATAAACATTACACTAACAGAGACCCACGACAATTAAACCAACTTTACCAATTCCCATCTTGCTTCTCTGTATGTCTTCCCCTTTCTTCTTACCATTACGAAATGCCCCAATGTTCCTTTCTTCTTTATTAGTCCCCTCCGCCCCAACTCTCTCTTTCTTTTACCTTGCAAGAATTAATAAAGTTGGCCTGATCACAGCGGCGGACATTGAACGAAATGCCTCTCCGTCTCTCTTATGCATTATTCATTCTCATTATTTCCTTGGAATTTATTGATTCCAGCAAGTCACAGTTCGATGGGCCGGTGGCGGTAGCTAAGCTAATTGATGACATGGTCGCCACCAATACCTACTATCTGCTGCAGAGGCCCGCGTCGATCCAATCAGGTTTAGTTCCGCCTGTTGCCACCACCCAACATTTTACGCCTTCAATTCGGAGTTCGGACAACTTTGCACTCCTATATAGCGAATACTCTTTTGCCTGCCGCAAAAATCTCTTCCGGCTCTGAAACCCTATCTTCACTACAACGGCGGCGCACCATACAAACCTTTACTCCAAACTTCAACGAAAAATCACGAACCTGCACTTTGACACCATCATTCTCTTCCTTCTCCCGCCACTAAATACGTCAATAGCGGTATGTATGAAATTGCTTCAAGTCTTCATTGCAATGTCTTCCTTCTAATGGATTCTTCTTTCATTGTCTATTTGGTGCTTGCTGTGTATAAAATTTTCAGACACAAAGCTTTGATTAACAACAATTGTTGCACTGATGTTGCAGCAGAATATACTTCGGATCAAAGAGAATTTACAACGATCAGCACAAGTTATCGACTCATCTACTAAAAACATATCGTAGGTAAGTCTTCAACCACTCAAATACTGCTTACATTTAAACATCATATGTAGGCATGCGATTGACTATTTTAAGGATTCCTTAGCTGTTATACAATCATGGACTCAACCAATGAGGCAACAGATGAGCCACAACAAACACGAAGGAAGCCTGGGATTCTTAGGCCATCGACGAAGCGACCTACACCAGAAACAACAGATATGCCTTCAGCAACGCCATTGCCAAAAAGAAGGAAATCAGGGATTGATAGGCGCTCACGGCTGTACGGTCTTACATCCTCTAATCCATTCTCATGTCCAGCACAACAAACTTCAGCAGCTGCCATGTTCATAGGCCAAGAAACACAAAATAATGTGGATACACAAATGGAGAATGAACCAGTCGCTTCAGTACAACAAATTCCTCCTCTGCCACCAGTACTCAATAATATCATCCTTGATTTGGGATTACCTACCATAGCTTGCACACACTGTGGTGCACGCTTTTGGCCGCACGAACAACTCAACTATCATAGAAGAAGCAACTCACTAATCTTCGCATTGTGTTGTCAACAAGGAAAAATTCAGCTGCCACTTCTTAAGTTGACACCGCCTTTTCTGGATAAGCTTCTTGATGTCAACGGCGATTCAATGTCCACTCACTTTGCGAAGCATCGACGACCATACAATGCTGCGTTCTCATTTACATCAATTGGTGCACAACTTGATCCACGACTATTCAGTTCTAGAGGACCCTACTCAATGGTAATATGTGGTGAGAACTATCATCGAATAGGTTCTTTATTACCACCGTTCGGACAAAGACCGAAATTTGCTCAATTATACATCTTTGATCCATCTACAGAAGTTGAAGACAGGATGGCAAACTTCTCAAATAATGACAATGTATTACTACCAGAAATTGTTGAGGGGCTGATACAAATGCTAGATGAGACAAATGAGTTGGTACGAAGCTTCAGAAGAGTAAGACAATGTCTATAGGATCCTGCAAATGAAAATCTGCGTTTGAGAATAGTGGGTTCTAGAATACAAAATGCAAGACAGTATGAATTACCTACAGGGGAAGAAGTTGCAGGCCTTATTCCTGGAGATTTCCATCCTGAGAAACGCGATAGAGATATTATTGTTGAACACAGAAGTGAAGGCCTAAGACGTATAACGAGTTTGAACCCCAAATATGATGCATTACATTTTCCTCTGCTCTTTCCGTACGGAGAAGATGGCTACCATACAGGCATATCATATGCTCAAGAAGTACTTAATCCATCAGCACATAGAAAGTGCATGACTCAAAGAGAGTACTATTCTTTTCGTCTGTAACATCGAGACAGTGAAGGAACTACACTACTTAGGGGTGGGAAAGTTTTACAGCACTACATCATAGATGCATTCTGCTCGATTGAAAATAATCGACTACTATTCATCAGGAAAAATCAGGATGTATTGCGATCAGAGATATTTCAAGGATTATATGATGCATTCCAAGCAGGTGAAGTAACAGGTAAAAATTTAGGCCGGATTATATTACCTTCTTCATATACAGGGAGTCCCCGGTATATGAAGCAATTGTACCTGGATGCAATGGTGATCTGTCAATATTTTGGAAATCCAGACCTGTTCATTACATTCACCTGCAATGCCCAATGGCCCGAAATAGTACATGCATTCGAGAATACAGTCGGACTTCGAAGTGAAGATAAACCACATATAGTGGATAGAGTATTCAGAATGAAGTTGAAAGCTTTGAAGGACCGCATAGTTAAGGAGAAGTTCTTTGGTACAACTGTGGCAGGTATGAAAGCATGATATAATATTTCTTTGTACTGACTTCAATTTATAATGATAATAGCATAACGAATGACATGTTTAATTCCCAGATTTACATACCATAGAGTTCCAGAAAAGAGGCCTTCCTCATGTGCATATTCTGGTGTGGCTAGCAGACTCGGATAAGCCCAAAGACATTGCAGATATTGATAGAATAATTAGTAGTGAGATACCAGACCCATCTATTGATCCAGTCGGCTATGAAGCAGTCACAAAATTCATGCTACATTGGCCATGCGGTCAAGCAAATACTTCATCGCCTTGCATGAAAGATGGTCGTTGTTCAAAGCATTTTCCAAAAGCTTTTACCTCAGACACTACATATGACCGGTTCGGGTACATTGTCTATAAAAGAAGGGATACTGGAATTTCAGTTGAAAAAGGAGGAACAAGACTTGATAATAGATATGTTGTCCCATTCAACAGAGACCTTTTAGTATGGTTGCAGGCACATATTAATGTGGAAATTTGCTACAGAGGAAGGCTGATCAAATACCTCTTCAAGTACCTTACTAAAGGACCTGATAGATCTTTGGTACAAGCTACAAACACAAGTTCCAGGTCAGCAGATGTGCAACCTCCTATTGATGAAATTAAACAGTATCTGGATTGTCGTTATTTGTCATCCTATGAAGCAGCTTGGCGGATCTATGAATTTCCAATACATGAAAGGACGCCATCAGTGTTACGGCTTTGCGTGCATCTCAAAAATCAGCATGTCGTCCCATATAATGAGGATGAACCTTTGGAAGGGGTACTGCAGCGTAAAGGAGTGGAAAATACTATGCTAACCTAGTGGTTCAAGCTTAATAGAACTGATCCAAGTGCTAGAACACTTACCTATGCTGAAATACCAAACAAATACGTTTGGGACTCTAGAAAACGTGATTGGTTTTTGAGGAAAAGAGGATTCCAGATTGGCAGAATAGTATCATCCCTCCAGGGGTTGATGATGTGGTCTATTTGAGAATGCTTTTAACAAAAGCTAAAGGTGCTAAGACCTTTAGAGACCTTAGGAAGGTGAACAATGTGGTATGTCGCACATATAAAATCGCATGCCAAAAATTGGGATTACTTTCAACAGATCAAGAGTGGACAGCTGTGTTGCAAGAAGTTTGTCAATGGGGGCAGTCGTCTTTAATACGCTCTACCTTTATTTCTTTGCTCATGTTTTGTGAAATTACAGAACCACTTGATCTGTTTCACAAATATTGGGAACACATGAGATGACATGGCTTATACAGCTCGACGACAAAGCTCTTCCGTATACTTCGATCCACCATCAAGCTCTTTGCAAAATTCTGTACTACTTGAGCTACAACGACTTCTCAGTTACTATTCTACCACTTTACAGCATTTTGGCCTACCAACACCAAAATTGAGTGACTGTGACTATACTATGAATAGTCTCATTGCTGAACAGCTAGATTATGACATCAACGAACAGAATTTGAGAGCTACTTCACTGTTGCAGTCATTAAATGAAGAGCAAAGGTACGCATATGATGCTGTTTACAATTCGGTGCTTTCGGCACAAGGATCACTATTTTTCCTCTATGGTCATGGCGGTACAGGTAAGACATTCTTATTTGATACCATCATATGCAAGCTCAGAAGTATGAAAAAAATTGTTCTGGTAGTTGCTTCATCAGGTATTGCTGCTACATTATTACCAGATGCAACAACAGCCCATTCGAGGTTTAAAATACCTCTTGACTTAGATCATACTTCTACTTGCGCTGTTAAGAAGGGGACACATCTTGCTCAACTAATAGAAGAGGCGGCTCTTATAGTTTGGGATGAAGCTCCAATGACACATCGATTCTCTTTTGAGGCAATGGATCGAACATTCTGTGACATCATGAACACCCCATTGAGTGGAGAGGGTTACAAGCCTTTTGGGGGGAAGTGCATTCTTTTGGGTGGCAATTTCAAGCAAACGTTACATGTTGTTGTTGATGGGGGCCGCGAACAAAGTATTGATTCTTCTCTAACAAGATCGCATCTCTGGCCACACTTCAAGGTCTTGCCTTTGACAGTCAACATGAGAATCAACTCCAACCCAAACAACCTTCTACCACTATATGAAGGGAGAAAATTTCAAGACTGGGTGTTGGCTATTGGCAATGGAACAATCAAGCAAACAACATTCGAATCATCTACTTTCACAGACTGGATACAACTACCAGATAAGTTTCTCATCCCTCATACATGAAACAAGATTGAAGCAATTACTGATGTCGTTTATAATGATTTTATGGCTAACTATGAAGATACCAGGTATATTCAGAATCGAGCTATAGTAACGCCTACAAATCGCACGGTTTCAGAGATTAATGCATATATGTTAGATAAACTCAAGGGTCGTGCCACGACATACTACAGTTCTGATTCCCTCGAAGGTGACACAGTCACACAGCAAACAAGAGTAACTTAGAAGAAGAATATCCAACTGAATTCTTGAACAGCTTATCATTCAACGGTGTGCCAGAACATGAAATACAATTGAAGGTCTCAACTCCAGTGATCCTTCTTCGTAACCTGGATCGATCTATTGGCCTTTGCAACGGGACAACGATCATGATAACACATTTGGGTGAAAATGTGATTCGTGGTGATATTATTGGAGGATCATATGACAACACAACAGTTGCTATTCCTAGAATTGTGCTCAATGTAACTCAACATCGTTGGCCGTTCATCTTAAAGAGGAGACAGTTTCCAATCAGGTTGTGCTATGCAATGACTATAAACAAGAGTCAAGGACAAAGCCTCGATATAGTGAGTGTTTACTTACCAAAGCCGGTGTTCAGTCATGGAAAACTATACGTAGCTGTTTCACGAGTTCGATCGGCTGATGGTCTGCATATACTGGTTGACAATGACGGAGAAATTCCACCATACTACACCAGAAACATAGTATATGAAGAAACCTTTTTGGATGTCAATGCAACAACTGAGTCTCATACAGGTGATCAATTAAGTTTCTATCATCAAAATAATAGCAACCATATAATTACTACTATGCCTGCTTACGTACTACAGCTAACCAAAACATATACTCCTATTGCAGAAGCCATGGAAATTGATAGGGACGAGCCCAGACAGTAACCAGCATGAAACTGAGCTACTATCATAATCTCCAAACGTTTTCAAATTGGATTTGGTTGTTAATTAGACATGTATGTGTTATGTTCTGCTATTGAAAAACCAATCTATATGATTTTTTCATAGCCATATCTCCCTATGCTATTAGCCAGTTGAGAATTGCCAAACATCAATTATGATTTAATCAACGGCTGTTTTGCACCAATAGTGAGTCCTTTAGGGGGTGAGGCACTGCTGGCTCCTACTAATGTTGCTGAGAGTTTCTGAATTGTGATCTCTGTTTAGCAGACAACAACTACGAGATTTGTTTGAGCTGGGATGCAATGACGAGCAGAATAAGAAACAATTCAGTAGGGAAAGGGATTGACAGTTTTGGACTTTATTTGTTTCATGATCATTTGTTTCAAGGATTAAACTATGCTTAACTACCCCTACAGGAACTATATGGTAATCACCAAAATTAGGCGTTCCGCAGCGGAGTGCGGGCCACAATTCTAGTTTTAATATAATGAGGTCACCAATTTCAAAAAAATAAAAATAAAGGGAGTATGACCCTGTAGTACCTGGAAAATCACAGAGATGTTACTTGTCACCAACACCATCGAAGCTCAATTGACAGTAAAGAACATACAGTCAAGTGCATATCAACCCACTAAGTACCTGTAATGACGAAGCATTAATGCCCAAAAGTGTGCTCAACTCCAATGCTCTTATAGACTCGCGAAAACCACCACCTACAACAGAAATAACCAACACACTTTTCGTTTCTTCTTCAGCGAATGAGCCATAATCAAAGTGAGTGCAAGACTTCTTAGGAGCTCAAACGATTAGGGAAAGTAAAAAAAAAAAACTCATGCTCACCATTGGTCAGGAAAACGTAAGGGATCCATAAGGCACCTGCCAACATACAAGAGGAGAAATCAACGTCTGCCATAAACCGGAAGCGAGAAACATGACATTGTTCGCTAACAGAAGTCTTCGTCTTAGAGGCGTTTGAGAGCTTGAGGGGAGCCGCCGATTGGCGATGTGCTGCGAAAAATGACGCCGTCGATATCGAACGCAATGCCAAAATTACGACGAGGGGGAGGCCTGCGCCTGCATTATCGAAAATCACTGAGAATTTTAGGCGGGTGATTTTGAAACCAGAGATTAGGGAACGGGAAGAAGAGAGAGATAGTGAGAAATCAGGGGGATCGGCAAGCGCACTTTTCCGCGGACTGGGACGACAAATGCACCAAGTATCGCGAGAGGACGAGCGGCGGCTGTGGCGGGGGTGAAATACTACTTGCGGTGCGCCGCCGCACCGCTTTTGCGAGAGTTCGGTACTGAAACCGCATTGCTCTCCGATCACTGCGAACGTTCGGTTGAAGAAGCTTTGCACTGATTACTGAACTGACTTGGCCATTTACGAGCGTTTGGTTACTTGCCGGTCCGCTGCGCCATTTGCGAATTTTCACCATTTTTACACTAACGGACACTAAACATTGGAGGGATTAGCAAATTGGTCACTGAATCCTGATTCTTATCAAATTTGTCATAAAGTGTAGACTAAGACAATAGTCACTTCTTTAGACTAGGACAATCTGTCCTTTATTTTAAAAACTCTTGCAACAGCAGAATCAACAAACATTAGTATATAACCTGCATGATCAACTCGTAATTTAGATCTAAGATATAACTTAAAACATTAAGATGATATCCTTTCATTATTAAGCAATGATAGACACAGTATGTGAATGATAAGCCGAAACATACACGAACCATATAAAACAAAGGAATTGAAAGCATCAATACTGTACTTTCAGCAAGCAGGAGGAGAATTGAGGTAAAATGTGTCAATAAACTGATTTTAACGTTTTTCAACTCAATGTGGAATTAGAGGATTTAGCAACAAACAGAGGCAATTCATAGTTCATGGTTTGCATTTTGATCTAAAATGTAAGCTAAAACAGAAAATAAATGAAGAAATGCTAGAGAAAAGGTGCCATGAGAACTTAGTGGAGATGTTTATTGATGAACATCAAGACAGTAAGAACATCCAATTGTGAATGACACAATCCACCATAAATACGGAGACTCAAGGCAAACATTAGATCGATCAGGGATGGATCATGGATGTGGAGATCAAAGAACACTACTGAATGTGATCATAAGCATGATAAAAAAGATCGGTTTGCAAGGATATTCTGAAGAAGCCTGCCATCAACTTTCCATATCAAATTCGTTTGGAACTTTTTTGCCACACCTATCTATGAGTCACTACTCTCAATTGAATTTTTTGCCGCTTCCGTTGATCAATTGAAATGCGGGAGAGAAGAGGGTTTAAGTGTAAGAATGATTATTACCTATTATTTATGCAGAGGATGCTCAGATTCACAAACCCACAAAATGCAATCAAATAAACAAATAAAAAAAAAGCAAGAAAGATAGAAACCATATTCACAGTTTCCTACCTAGTGAATTGAACGCTAAACACCTAGGGAGGCTTCTGTTGAAACATTCGCCGGGAATTCAGCTGATTGCTTCAACGGATTTCGCTGGGAATAAGAATCGGAAACCTAACTCGGATTGTGCGCTCTTTTCATGAGTGTTCCATTCGCCTGGGCGGAGGAGTAACGGGAGATGAAAAGATTCTTGATTTTCTTTGATTGAAATGGAGGGGAGAAGAGGTGTTGGACGAATTCGAACGGAAGGAGGGGGAGAGGATGGGTTTGTTTTCTTTCTTGTTTTCTCTTTTTTCTTTTTTCTTTTTTGTATTTTTTTCTAGGGGGTACTAAAGAGCTAAACACATGCCCTTCTTTCATTTAAGGAACAATGCTCTCCTTTTAAGAACTCTCCTCCAACACTACCTTCTCATTTCTAGCAAGAACCTTGCAAAATCACCTATGTAGAACCTCAATGGAGCTGAAAACCGAGAACTCTGAGACATAAGGATGACTCACACTTTGACACGAAGAAAGGATGGGTGGGGGTCGTTCTTTCAATCACCATTAAGCTCAATAAGCACGAAGCTCCTAGCATTAGAACGACCCCAAAATCACACGGCTCAAAGGGGTTGACTAGGGGATAAAATGTTTTGGGACAATCAAATATTGGGTGTGGGCTAATCCTCTGCCTCCATCATACTCACTAGTAACAACGGTGAATGTTACACACAATGGCGAGAGGGATCTATCACACATGAAAATGATGATCGACACAAAACTCACATGGTTACCTAGCCGCCCAATCATCCATTCCAATTTAAAAAACATCAATGCATGGCCATTGTAATCAAGAAGTAACCAAGTCAAGACATCCATTCATTTAAGATCAAATGAGAATTAAGCTTTTGCACAACCCTAATGCATTCTGAGTCATCATAATAGGATGCACTCGATTACATGCAACAATTCAAGATTGATGCCGAATAAGCACAAGATTCACCCACCAACCGACCATTTTGATTATGCATTGCTTGGAGCCCTCAAATTTTTCAAATTTGGGCATACATCAAGGCTCCAAGCATTCAATCACACACACAAGCATAATAATAAACCACCCCTACACACTTAATTTCGACATTGCCCTCAATGGCATAAAATAGGGGGTAGAACGATGTTACCGCATGGCTTGGTGAATGAAAGTTGGAGAATTTTCCAGGTAAGATGTTTGAGATTTAAAGGAAAAACAAAACACAAACACATGCACATCTCGCTCGAGGCGAGGTTATTACACATAACAAAATTTCACAATCCGATTCAAAATAAAGAACTCACAAAGTACTAGTTAAGGATAAAAATCAAAATCAAAAGAGTTCATAGTTTTCAAGTGGAGAAGTGGGGCGAAAGAAATCAGCTCTGCCACATGTCTCCTTCGATGGCTACCTTGTCGTTGGCAAGAACACTCCTCGTCATCCGAGTGGGCGCCCTGGCGTCGACCCATCCTCTCTATGAAATCGGCGATTCATTCGAGCCGAGCAATGAATCCCACATAATGTGCCTCGAGGCGATCCACTCGCTCCTCGAAGTAGGGTCCGGAGGTAGAGGGCCCGGTGCAGCTCATGATGGTGGTGGTGCGTTGCGTATGCGGTGGCGGGGAGCTCTGGTGAGGGGCTGCTCCGGGGGAGGTACTTCTGGTGTGAGGGAGAGTCCCTCAATATAGCGAAATGCTCCGAAGTCTCGAAGCAAATTCATGGCTCTTAAGGTGTTCTCCCCAAATCCCATGGAGTGCCTTTCCTTTTTGCAACACTCGAGGTTGACATTGAAGTGTTAAACTAGGTGGTTTATGAAGGGGCCCATTGATGTGATGTAGCATCGAATGCCATTAATAGCCTTGCTAAAAGAGGTTGGCAGAACTGAGCCAAGTTGAAGTTGACTGGATGGGTCCGCCATGGAGGTGAATGCTAGCAATGCTCTCATGGTGATATTGTTCGCGCACATGTAGCTTGGGTAGAGAGAATGAGCTAGGAGTGTGTTGATAACACGCCATTGCGGCTTGAGCATAGATGCCGAAGTGGGGGATGGAAAATCTTCTTGAAGCGGATTGCGTGTCGAAATCTTTGAGGGCATCAGCCTCCCACGCTTCTTCCGACCTCTCGGGACTCCCATTGCATCAGCAAACTTGTTGAAAGAAATTCTTTGAGGCACACCTCCCAAGCAAAAACAAACGGTGCAAGTCGGTTGCCCCATTAGGTTCGTCTCCCTTAGGATGCAGAATCTGCTAAAGAACTCTACACACAGCTCCATGTAGATGTCGTCTTCCAACTGGAGAAGCTGCCATTGTGGGTGCGCTACAGCCTGTTGCATGATATCTCCATAGTGAAGGCCATCAAATTGAGTGAAGTCGAGCTTCCAGTGAACTCCAGTCCAAGTACCGTTGGCTCAGGTCAACCATCCCACAACAACATCCATGTCATACACCATACGTGGAAATAATTGTCAATTTCACATCAAGTGGAGAAAAGATTTTCCACACTTAGGCGTCCACTACGGTCCTATGCCTTGAAGGCTTTTCACAAGACCGACTTTTGGACAATTAAGCTTAAATGCACACAAAGCTCACCGAGGCATGGTTTTAGGTGGTTCACGGATTATCAACACAGAAAAGAAAACCTAAACCATGCCCCGATGGCTTCCAACCATTAATCAAAATCACTGATTCACATTCATTCACATTTTTGCACTTGGTCCCTCGCCCTAATTTCTACATTCGAGCATCAATTTACAAAAATTCAGCTCACTTCACACCCTAATCCGATTCTCCAACAAATGATAAGGAAAAAGTTCAAAAAAACCTAGAGACTCAAGTAGGGTTGAGGTTCAAGGGAAAAGAGGGTGAGGGGGCCGAAAAACTGGTCGGAGGGGAGTCACTGGAGCCTCACCGGATACTCGCCGAAAATCACCTCTCTGAAAAACAATCTGTGTCAAACCGTCCCAAAACTTTGGTAAAGGTGCTCCTTGGTGAGGGAAGTCTGAGTCTGTGGTTTGTTTTGGCTTTGGGTGGCCGGAGGACGCCGAAATCGACAAAAATTGACTGAAATAGCGATTTTCCGATGAGATTTGAAATTTTCCGGCGAAAGGGGCGGTCGTAAAGTAAACTGAGCCGTTCACACACCTTTTATAGGTAGAACCATCAGTTCACAGATGGAGGAGCCATTACACGGTCATTAAGACCGTGAACATAACTCCATGCCCGTGAATTGGGGTTAAATGTTGAGTTTTGAAAAGAGGGGGAGCACCCTCGGTTCATGGACAGAGGCACAAATCGTGAACTGAGTAAAAAACAGGGCACTCTCAAAAATCTTTGATTCAATCTACTCAACCGTGCCCCTAATTCGATCACACTACACCCGTAAACACAAAACCACAGAGACATGGAACGGAAATACCCAATTCGACACTTGAACTCTTCACACTCACAAAAAGAGAAAAATAAGGAAAAGAAAACAAAGCGTTATTGGGTTCCCTCCCAACAAGCGCTAGTTTAACGTAACTAGCTCGACGTTGCGGATCTATCATGCTTGAGGGCATGAAGCCATTGAGAGTGGATACGCCACTGTCTCAGGGCAAAGCTTGTCACCTCCTACCTTTAGCTTCTTAGGGTGGCCCTCTTGGAGAATGAGAGGTTAAGGAAGAATCATTACTTTGCTGAGAGGGTAACCCTCCTTGGTTAGAACGAAACCAACCTTTAAGGGAGAAATGACACCAGAAACTAGGGCTGGTAATTGGTTATATGGTTAACGGTTTGACCGGATACCGTACCGGTAACCGGTTAAACCGTTAACCGTGAACAACGGTATGCGGAAGGGTCAGATGGGCAACGGTAATACCGGGACCGGGGTTGCACCTTACCGACGGCTGGCTGGTTATCCGATACCGGAATCTGAAAGGTGTTGCCGCCCCAGAAATCCCCAACCTTCACTACTCCCTAGCCTTTTCTAATTAGGAATAGGAGTAAATAAACATATTAAAAGTGGATTTATTTCCTTCTCTTGCCTCTTCTTTCCTCACGACTCACGCCGCAAGAAAGAAAGTCGAAATCGACGAATCCAAACGCCGCCAAACAAACCCAAGCTTCCAACCTTCGCACTCTCTGTCGCTGGCTCGTTGCTGAACGCTCAACTTGTGAGGCACGACCCAACAACCGAACTCCCTCTGCCCCCATTGCCGTTGGACCCCATCTCCGTCGACACAAGGTAAGCTTACATTATTCAATCAACCAACATTGGGGACAAGTCATAAAGGCACAGAACACGTGAATCGTACTGGTTTTCAAACATCAACACATGAACAACCTCGAAAACAACCTGGACAACCACCACAAAGGACATTCGAGTGCAGCCAATCGAGTAAAGGAAGTGTCTCCCTTCTGTTCACCAACCAACCTAGACTTGAATCAACCACTCACTCAAAACAGTCAACTCATGCATCCAACTCAAGACATTAGAACAAAGACCGAGCAACCTAGGTCCTCACTGGGGTACAAGAGTATAAAGAATATGAAAATGAATCACTCACTCTCGACCAGTGGGGTCAGGACGATTTGATGCGAAAAATGCGCATGCTATTTCTCTCAATCCCTATCATCTCTTCACCATGATGGCAGCCTCTAAATGCTAGAGTTCACATATGGAGTGTCACCACTAACTAATCCGGAGGTCTTAGACACAGGTTCAAGTGACTGGCTAGGGTCTTGGACATGGGGAAAAGGCATTTTAGGTGGTGGAAGCATTCATAAAACACAAGGTTCCACATTTCCAACCCACACAATCACAGTCAAACAAACCGATATTTCCTTTCTGCTATTCTGCAATACTCAACATCTCAAGAGCACAAAAGCGAAGGAGGTATAAACATCAGCACTTCCAAGCCAGACTGCTCAGAAACACTACTTACTGGGCATTATTCAGATTTTTGGTAGTGGCTCTCTTTTGCTTTCAATTTTTTTCTTTGATTTTCTTTGATTTTCTTTCCATTTCTTAAGAGAGCCACCACTTCTGCACATATTTCAAACACCTGCCCAACTTTTAAGCACTACCTCCAACACTCACATCAACTTTAGCAGAAACAGCAGAGAATATGTAAAAATCACTCTGTGGAACCTTCAAAAAGATGCAAAAAGGGTGATTTTTTTCATTAGAGACCAAAAGAAAGGATAACACACGGCTCAAAGGGGCTGACTAGGGGATATGACACATCAGGACGGTCAGTTTGGTCGTGGGCTAATCCTATGCCCCCATCATCTTAGCCAGTGACAACGTGAATGCTACACATCATGGAAGAGGGATCTATCGCACAAGAAAGAAACGAGCAGGCTCAAATCTCACATGGCTACCTATCTGCTCTATCTCACATTCTAATTCCCTGAACTAGATGCATAAACGACTGTCAAGAACAAGTGATCAAATCAAGTCACAGTTGGTAAGCAAACAGTTGAAAAACTGAACCCCTACATCGTTCTACTGCACATCTCAGTCCTCATCATAGGTTGTCCTAGTCACAATCAAGTAGTCATGCATTAATCCGAAAACCATTCAATTCATTAATCACAACACAGTGCCAATATGATCAAACAGCAGTACTTGGAGCCCTCAAATCGTAAGATTCGGACAGCGGACTAGGCTCCAAGCACACAAATATATAGTCCAACCGATACAAAGCACCCCCCCACACTTAAGCACGACATTGCCCTCAATGGAGTAGAGGGAGAGATAAGGGGAACGATGTTACCGGATTGAAATACTGCTGGGAGACTGGAAGTGGACCAGTCAGCGAGAAACAGACGGGAAGAGGGACAGTTCTGCACGAATCGAACACCAAGAACACACTAGCACACTGTGCGTTAGGGATAAGTGTTAGCCCAGACGGCTACAACATAAACAAACCACAAAATAAAACCAAAAACAAAAACAAAACACACTAAGTTCAAGCTCCGCACACATGGAGCAAACACCCAAAAGTCTAAAACGAAAAACAAAACACACTGAGATGGGCAACGAGTACAACCTACTCGTCGCCAAGATCGTCGAAGTCGATGTCGTTCATGCAGCAGGTCCATAGAACGTCGTTGTAGTATAGTGGTAAGTATTCCCGCCTGTCACGCGGGTGACCCGGGTTCGGTCCCCGGTAACAGCGCCAAAAACTTTACACGCCAAAACACAACACCAAACTGCGACCAAGTGTAATCGCAGTCCGGGAATGCAGTAACAGGCAAGTTCTATTATCAACCCGGGGTCTAGATCTACTGCTTACTCCGTGATGATTTATTATCTAGCAAACTAATTCGAGTGATTGTTTTTTAAAGCAAAAGCAGTAAGAAAGCAGTAAATGGTTCGGTTTTCAAAAGCAGGAAAGAGTCACTCGGGAATGAGTCCCCCTAGCCCCTTAGTTAGGTTCAATTGTAATTCCCCTGGGTTGATTCACTGTTGATTAGACTGTGGAAGATCCGACAGTAGCTTGGAATCTTTTAAGCTGACCAAGCCCTCTCAGTCTAACTACCCGGCAGGCGACTAGTCTTCACCGGGATAGAAAGCTGAAGCAATTAGCACAGAACTCCACTACTGGAATTGAATTCCACTACAAAGCAGTAAACTGGCTAACTCTCGTATAGCCAATCTCCTACTATCGAATGAAGAGGCTCCAACAACCTAATCAGATTCTATCTATCTCAGGTTGCAGCAGAAATCGAGAAAAGCTGATCAGACTTCAAACAATTCAATAAACATGCATCATTCGATTAAAATCAAACAGTATAATCATCCCAAGTCATTACAATCAAATCCCTAACACCAGGAACTAGGGTTCTTCATACCCAAGTGAGAGAAGGGTTCTACTCCATAGAGAGAGAGAAGAAAACAGTAATCGGATTAGTCATACTCATAATGATGAGGAAAATCTTCTCCGGGATGATGATTTCCACTCCTATGACGATCTCCAAGCTCGATTTGACAAAACCCAGCTCCAAGATAGCTTCTAGGATGTGTTCTTCGTACTTTCTCTCGCAAGGGCTTTGTTTTTGCTCTGAAAATCCGATCCCCTCACTTTTGGCTCGAAATTGGCTGAAAAACTAGAATTTCCCGACTCACACGGGCAGGCCACACGGGCGTGTGGCTCACCACTTTGCCCGTGCAAGTCGAAACGCCGCGTATCAATAAGTTGCACTTCAGCCATCCCACACGGCCAGGGTCGCACGACTGTGTGGATTTCCTGCTCTGCCCGTGTTTGGCCTCGGCAAAAATCACACGGCCACAATTGCAAGTTGCACGGCCGTGTGATGTCCCGGGCTGCCCGTGCGGCTTCCTTGACACCTCGCCACGCGCCCGATCTTCGTCCATGTGTAAATACATGTGTAAATAACGGTCTATCATGTAGGTATGTAAACCCTGGGGGTTCTAATCATGTAAACTCAATGATTTGGTTTAATACAATTGTGTTTCTTATATATGTGTGATGTTTGATTTCAACTGGACCCTCTGAATCTTGGCTCGATAGAGGGAGTTTAGGGGAGCAAGCGAAAGATTGGTAGATGGGGACAACCACACGTTGATCCCAAAGGAGAAGTTGAAGTTGCGGAAGAAGTTGAGAACGTTGAGATGGAAAACAAGAACTTCTAAGTAGGGGATCAATAATTGAGGAGTATGGGCTATTACATGGCCCCACGGGTGACGAATATTCAATCAAGCATCTTGCACCGACTTGTGGCCGCCAAAAACTTTGAGATAAAGCCCAGTCTCATCACTATGATCCAAAACACCATACAATTGCATGGATTGGGGAATTAATCTTCAAGAGAGCATGTCAAGTGGTTTCTCGAGTTGTCGAGAGGTTTGAAGATCAATGGAGTACCCGAAGAGGCCATTCAGTTGAAAGATTACACGAACCTGCACTCGTACGAGTTGCAAGGATAAAAAAATCTCAGTTATTTATGATGGGACTAGAAATAGCAGACCTACTCGATAGACCTTATTTTGATCGAACAACATGACGCCTCAAGGGAGAAATCCAAAGGCTCCTTGTCATCCATTAGTTGGGCCAAATGCTTTGACACAAGGTGGGATCTAATAATATAAGAAATCGGCAGCTCGTATGCTACCGATCATCGAGGGACGCATGTTAGGAGACCTAGGGGGAGCTTGCCTATGAAATGCTTTCATTCTCTTATCTCTCACTCGCCCAACGTAGCTTAGATTTACTTTTCTTCATCGCTTTAATGTTTAAACTCTTACATTCTGCAAATCAGAGGCACCTCAATATCTTAAACCCGATATCTTCTTTAATAGACTCGTATCTCGATTTTGATGTAAGGGTACCATGACAGGCTTTAAAGAAATATGATCTTGGAGCTAGAAGCTGGCCAGAGAAACACGCAGGCTGTGCTGCGGGATATCCAGACCCAACTCGGGAGTGTGGCACAGGCTGTAGTACAGAGGACTCCTGGTACTTTACCTGGTCAGACCATTCCTCATCCGCAGGACCCAAATGAGCACTGCAAGGCCATTACTACCAGGAGTGGCAAAGTGACTGCTGACCCACCTGTCCAGGCACGACAGGAGAGAGAGACACCTGCTTCAGCACTTCCCTTTCCTACTCGTTTGCACAAAGACCGTCTGGAGACTGAGTTTGCCAAGTTCATGGCAATGCTGAAGCATCTAAACATCAGTATGCCCTTCGTAGAGGCATTATCGAAGATGCCCAAGTATGTTAAGTTCATGAAGGATCTCCTTACCAACAAGAGGAAGCTTGGGGAGCTGTCGATGGTGATGCTCAACGAGGAGTGTTCTGTCATCCTGCAGAACAAGCTACCAGAGAAGCGCGAAGACCCATGGAGTTTTACTATCCCTTGCATGATTGGTAGTCTGCATATAGGAAATTCCTTGGCGGATTTAGGCGCTAGCATAAACGTCATGCCATATAAACTATTTAAAAAAGTTAGGCCTAGGTGAACCTAATAATACAAGGATGAGCATTCAACTTGCTGATATATCCATTGTGCATCCTAGGGGCATTGCAGAGGACTTGATAGTCGCAGTAGGGCCATTCTCATATCCTGTTGATTTTGTGATTCTTGATATAAATGAGGATGTGGATGCGCCTTTAATACTGGGTGGACCTTTTCTCGCCACCGCCAAGGCACTTATTGATGTGAATGATTGAAGGTTGATTTTGTGATTCTTGCTGATTTTGAGACCGCACTCGCCATCACGAGTGCCGATACTGATGATTTCCTCGAGCGTTGTCTTTTGCTAGGGGAACAGGCATCGTAGGAGTTGCAACTGGAGGAGCAGCTCGCAGAGCTAGACGAAGCCGCGATCGAGGGGCGAGAGAAACCATTCAAGCCGATTCCTATCTCGCCCCGGATCGCCACATCATTGGAGGAGCCAACGGAGCTGGAGCTTAAGCCCCTCCCCTCTCACCTGGAGTATGCATTTCTCCGGGAGGGGAATAAGCTCCCGGTCATTATCAGCTCGGATCTAACACCCGAGCAGAAAAGCAGGCTAGTGGCTCTGCTGTAGAAGTATGTCTGGGCCATGGCATGGAAGATAACAGACATCATAGGCATTAGCCCATCCTTCTGCTCCCACAGAATTATGATGGAGGATGAGGTTAAGCTAGTCAGGAAGCCACAACGAAGATTGTCTCCTAACTTAGAGGCAGAGGTCCGGGCAGAGATTGTGAAGTTGATGGATGCAGAAATCATTTTTGCTACATCTTATAGAAAGTGGGTCAGTCCCACTCAGGTGATTCCGTAGAAAGGCGGGATGACTGTGGTCCCGAAGGAGAAGAATGAAACATCCCACTACTTTGAACTTGGAAAAAGACATTTCTACCCCGAGGTATAATTAAAAATGTCAAATAACACAACTTTAAAATAAAATACCAACCTCAAACATCTTAATATCTCAAATCAAAGCCCTAAACACGTGGGCAAAACTTAAATCGTCCATAAAAAATGAATCTCCAGTCTTTAACTCTTAACCATAAAGTCTTAATAACTTGAAAAGTTCTTCGGTGCTTACTCTGAAGCCTGCCTCGACATCTCTCAGCGACGATGGTGTTGAGCTCCTCTAGCTTGCTGATCGCGAACTGGCTGGTTAGGATTTCCTCTACGATCTGGTGAGTGAGTTGGGGTCAGTCTACGCCCTTACGTTTGAAAACCCTAGTATTTCTTACTTGATAACTTAGCTTAAACTGGTGGATGATACTTCTACTCTTTAAAAATTTATACTTAAAGCTCAAATCTCAACTTAAATATTTGATTGACACTGGGATCCCTCACTAGCTAGTCCGGTTGCCAACTCATACGTATGAGAAGCCATCTAGGCTTTCCTGAAACTTAAACTTATCGTGGAAGGCTCTTCTTCCACGATTCTCAAGAGCATAACTGCTGCTCATCTTAAAATATCTCAAGAGCATGACTGCTGCTCATCTTAAAAGTCTCAAGAGCATAACTGCTGCTCTATCTCAAAATCTCAAATGGCAGCGGACTGGAGCTAGTGACTAAAACTCTTAAAACGGTTTCACCTTCTTGAAGGTGAAGTACTTCTGAAAAGAAAGCGTGTTCTTAAACTTCAACTTATTTATAAATATAACACACATTATCATATGTATAACTGGAAGCATAAATCACACGCAATCACATGCATCAAACAAACACACAAAGGCATATATAGCACATAGAGGTCAACCTCAAAGCTGAAATACCGTAAGGCGTAGAATTTACCCCCTTTACACTCACCTCTCAAGTGTCGATACTTTAATTCGTTGGATGCGGAGATTGTTAACTTGATCGCTTCCTTAATCCTATCAATTGAGATTAATTACTCTTAGTCGGTATTCCTTAGAGTTTTCCGTCCTCCCAGCTTAGTCCCAAAATTCCTTAAAAAGACCCTTAATCACTTGAAATAATTTTTCTCAAACACTGAAAATCTTTCCCCAAATTCACAAGACTTAACCTATTACCAATAACATAAAAATCCATTAAATAAATCTCCTAAATTTCCAACAAACCCTTTCCATCTTAAAAACTCCAAATTCTGACTTTGGATAATTCATAACATAAACTAAAATTATTACATAGTAATTAACCCCCTCTTCCTATTGACTTGCAACCTAAATACATTTTATATATACATTAACAACATCTAAAATTCTCGATCTTAACTTTAAAACAAACTACCAGTATTCTAGTTTTTCAAAAAAAAAAAAAAAAAAATTAATTAAAGATATGCAAACCGTAACCTAATCAATTAAAATTGACATCTTACCAATTTTCATAATTACAAAAATTGACTCTAAAACACCGTAATGAATTATGGATAAACTCATGGGTATTTGAATTCTATTAAAATTATTAAATCAAACATACTCGCTTGAATAATATTCTATTTGGTTAAAACTTCCTTTTTACCTATTTTTTTACACTTATAAATAAAGCTCCAAAAATTCTCCGATGTATATTCATACATCCCACGAATATCCCCTAGTTTATAAAATTAACAACTCATAAAAGTTCGTACAGTACGTGGACGAATAATAATAACCATGAGAAAAATACTATTTTCGGCCCATTGTTATCTTTCAAAATACTAGGGACTAAGCTGCTCGAACCAAAAATATGAGGGACTAAACTGGATATTTTCTAGGAAACAAAATTACTGCCACAATCCTTATGTTTTTCGAATAGACAGATTAGTACCTGAACTATCCGGTTCACGCCCAAGCTTTTGAGGCTCGTATCTTCCTCGTCCGACGTTGAAATTCAATTCCGTCAAAACCGGGATGTTCCTGAAATCCCCCTCCCCACGATGGTACCAAGGTTTCGAAGCTTTGTTGAGATCGACTACGCCGAGGCTGCCGTCGGAGCTACGATCATCGTGTGCGTTCGTTGAGTTAAACGGAGTTTAAGGTTCGAACTTGGGACATGGGAGATCGGGGACCTTATCTCTAAAACGCCAGAGGACACGCTGTCGTCGATGGAGGCAGCTCTCTTGATGCTGTCTCTAGGCTTCTTGCTGCTACTGCTACAGATTGAAAAAGAAATGGTTGCCAAGGTAGATGGATGGGTCTTTATTGGTCGATTATTGCAGCTTCTAGGGCAGAGAGGACGAGAGATATGTGGTCGGGTGAATTCCTTTTCCACTGCCAACGTTTTTGTTAATTATAGAGGAGAGAGATTGGTATGTTAGGAAGTGAAGATTAATTTGGTGGCGTTTAATTAGATGGAAGCGTAAGAGTGTAATTATGTTTGGGTTTCTTTCTTCTTCTTTTTTTTTGTCCATCCTTTTTGTTGTTGTTGGGGTAACGTGCAGATGAGGATGGTGATTATTAGGATGAAGATAATAATAATAACATTAGTTATTAATGTTATTATTATTATTTCTAATTTACGATTTTCATGCTTCGTACGTAATCGTCGATCCAATCGTTTGGTCGAACCTATACCCAAATATCGGGGTGTTACATTTCCTCCACCCTTATGAAAATTTCGTCCCCGAAATTGGAACCGTAGAATACAACTGTGAATGATAACTTGCTCGACCATAAATTGCGTTCAACGGAACTGGTTTGGTTGGGATATAATATTTCCCTCCTCCTTAACAAAAATTTCGACCTCGAAATTTTGGGCTAAACTGAGTTTTTGGGTTCGGGTAACTAAACTGAATCATTGTGTCTATTATTGAAATATCGAGTAACGAGAATTGAAGGATAAGTACAACGAGATGCACCAACCACTGATCTACGCACCGTTAAACAACTCTGGATATTTCTCTCTCATGCTACTCTCTGTCTCCCAAGTTGCAGCCTCGCGGCCCTGGTTCCTCCATATAACTTTTACCATACCAATCTTCTTCCTCCTCAACTCTTTCTCTTGCCTATCCACGATCTGTACTGGGACCTCCTCATATGTCAAATCGTCTTCCAACTGAATGTCCTCATGATGGATCACATGCTCCGGGTTGGACCGATACGCCCTTAGCATGCTGACATGGAAAACATCGTGAATCCTGGATAGGCTAGGAGGTAAGGCTAGCCGATAGGCTAAGGGTCCAATGCGCTCCAACACCTCATATGGACCGATATACCTGGGACTAAGCTTCCCCTTCTTACCAAATCTCATCACTCCCTTCCAAGGGGACACCCTCAGGAATACCATATCACCCACTTCATAACTTCGCGGGTTCCCCGGCTTCTCAGCATTACTCTTCTGCCGGTCCTGAGCCGCCTTCAAGTTCCGTCGAATCACCTCCACCTTCTCCACTGCTTTCTGTACCATCTCTGGACCCTCTAGTTGTCGCACGCCCTCTGCATCCCAGTACAGTGGTGTACGACACTTCCTCCCATACAATACTTCATATGGAGGTGCTTGTATCGAGCTGTGATACTGGTTGTTGTAAGCAAACTCCATTAGAGGCAAATGCTCGTCCCAAGATCCTTCCATGGTCAAGACACACGCCCTCGGCAGGTCTTCCAGTGTCTGAATCGTCCTCTCTGACTACCCATCCGTCTGGGGGTGGTATGCGGTAGAGAAGTGAACTTTAGTGCCCATTGCCTTTTGAAGACTCACCCAGAATCGTGCCGTGAAGCTAGGGTCGCGATCAGACACGATACTAAGTGGAACTCCATGCAATCTCACTATTTCCCTCACATACAGTCTAGCCAGCTCCTCCAGCCCTGGCTTGAACTTGATGGGTATAAAATGAGCCACCTTCGAGAAGCGATCCACAATCACCCATACCCCATCATTTCCCCTTGGGGTCCTCGGTAAACCATACACAAAATCCATGGTGATCTTCTCCCAAGTCCACTGCGGGATCTCCAACGGTAGGTGCTCAATGACTGGAGCTTGATGTTCAGCCTTGATCATTTGGCACTCCAAGCATTGGTAGACGTGTGCAGCTACCTCCTTCTTTAACCCTGGCCACCAAAAATGCTCCTTGAGGGTACGGTACATCTTAGTAGTCCCCGGGTGCATCGCATAAGGTGCAGAGTGAGCCTCGTCCAAAATATCCTTCCTTAGCTTGTCAACATTTGGAACACACAGCCTTCCTTGATACATCAGTACCCCATCTACCAATTCAAATTTGGTGTCTTTCCCTTCTAACACTTGCTTCTTGTACTTCTCTAATTCCAAATCTTCACTCTGCTTCTCCTTGACTCGTTCTTGCAGCATAGGACGAATTTTCAAAGTGGCTAACAACTTTGTCACCTCCTCTAGCTCCAACTCCACGTTCATGGCCCTCAAAGAGACCAACTCGGGTAAAGGGCTCTCCCTCTTCCTGCTCAAGGCATCAGCCACCACATTTGCTTTTCTCGGATGGTACTTAATGGTACAGTCATAATCGCTCAACAGCTCCATCCACCTCCTCTGCCTCATGTTCAACTCCTTCTGATCAGTCAGGTGTTGGAGGCTCTTGTGATCAGTGTAGATGGTGAACGTCTCGCCGTAGAGATAGTGTCTCCATAACTTCAAAGCAAAGACCACTGCTGCCAACTCCAGGTCATGGGTGGGGTAGTTCACCTCATGGGGTCGTAGCTGCCTCGAAGCGTAGGCAATCACCTTCTTATCCTGCATCAGTACGCAACCCAAACCTTGGTAGGAAGCATCACTATAGATGGAATACTCCCCACCGTTAGTCGGTAGTGCTAACACCGGTGCAGAGGTCAACTTCTCCTTCAACAACTCAAACGCCGTTTGACACTTCTCGTCCCAAACGAACGTCGTCCCTTTCTGCAATAGCTGTGTCATGGGTCTCGCAATACTGGAGAAGCCTTCCACAAATCTCCGGTAGTACCCAGCTAAACCCAAAAAACTCCGCACTTCGGAAACATTCTTTGGTGGAGCCCAGTTTGTTACAGCTTCAATCTTCTTGGGATCCACTTCAACTCCCCGTCCTGAAATCATGTGACCCAAGAACAAGACCTCCTCCAACCAAAATTCACACTTCGAGAATTTGGCATATAGCTTCTCCTCCTTTAATTTCTGCAAAACCACCCTAAGGTGCTCTTCGTGCTCTTTCTTGCTTCTCGAGTAGATGAGTATGTCATCTATGAAGACGATGACATACTTGTCCAGGTATTCGTGAAGAACCCGGTTCATTAGTGCCATAAAAGCTGCTGGTGCATTAGTTAGACCGAATGGCATGACCAGGAACTCATAGTGGCCATACCTGGTGCGAAAAGCCGTCTTAGGTATTGAACCATCTGCCACTCTCAACTGATGATACCCTGATCGCAGATCGATCTTCGAGAACACCCTTGCTCCTTGTAGCTGATCGAAGAGATCATCTATCCTTGGCAAAGGATAGCGATTCTTGATGGTAGCCTTGTTCAGTTTCCTATAGTCAATGCATAGTCTCATACTGCCATCCTTCTTCTTCACGAACAACACCGGTGCTCCCCATGGTGATACACTAGGGCGTATGAACCCCTTCTCCAACAGCTCCTGCAACTGCTCCTTCAACTCCTTTAACTCCACTGGTGCCATACGGTAAGGAGGAATAGATATCGGTGCCGTGCCAGGAATCACTTCAATATCGAATTCCACCTCTCGCTGCGGCGGTAGCCCAGGAAGGTCTTCGGGAAATACCTCGGGGTATTCCCTTACGATAGGTACATCTTCTATCTTATTCTCTTGCACCTCCTTAACATGAGCTAAATATCCTTCACATCCTTCTTGAATCAATGAAAATGCCTTAACCGCAGAGATTAAGCACCCAGGGATAAGCTTCCTAGTCCCTTTGAACAAAGCAATGCCCTTTCCTTCTATATCCAGGCTAACCTCCTTCTTATAGCAGTCCACCTTTGCTCTATTCTTTGATAGCCAATCCATACCCAAGATAACATCCAACTCGTCGAAGGGTAGTAGAATTAGGTTCGCCTCGAATTCGTGCCCCGCCACGGTGATAAGACAATCCTGAATGACTGAGTCCACTATAAGGGTATCCCCCACGGGAGTCCTGACCCCTAAATTCTGCCCCAACCTCACAAATGGGACTCCTAAGGTTCTAGCAAGCTTGATAGAAATGAAAGAATGCGTGGAACCGGAATCAAATAATACAAAAGCTGGTTGATGGTAAAGCGAGATCATACCAGTCACCACCTCAGGTGCAGCGTCCGCTTCTTCTCTCCTCATGGCAAACAGTCTTGGTTGCCTAGATGCTTGAGATCCTTGCCCTCGATCTCGCTCATTGCGGTTGAACCGCCCTGCATTGCCTCCCTGCTGGTGATAAGACCGGTTTGGCTGATTACCAAACTGCTGTCCGGTCTGAGTTCCTCCTCCTCCTCCTCGGACTGATTGTTCGGACTGGGCTCTCCCCTGCCCTCCTCTCCTAGGGCAGTCTCTGGCATAGTGGCCCGGCTCGTTGCAGTGATAACAGATTCCTCCCAGGTGCACCTTACACTCTCCTGGGTGAGTTCTCCCACACTTGTTGCATGGGTCCCGAGGAATGTAGGTCGGCCCTGATCTGGTGGAGCCGGCCTGACTCGGAGTGGCCCCATAGTAGCTCTGGGATGGCCGCCTTCTCTGCTGAATCGGTTGTCCTGGCCCCTCAGACAGGCTAGCAGCCTTTCTCTTGTTGCCTTCACGTTGCATTCCCTCCTCATGCAGAGCTATATCCGCCCTTTCCAACCGAAGAGCTGCCTGATAAATCTCTTCCCTGTTGTTCCAACTCAGTATGCTCAGCTGGCGCCTAAAAGCAGGCTTCAGACTCTCTAGGTAATGGGTGCATTGAGCTGCTACATCCTGAAATTGAGGCCCTCCATAGGTAAGTAGCTTGTCAAACCTAGCCGTGTAATCAGTCACGCTTTCCCTGCCTTCACTGCCCCACTTCTGCCTGATCAGCAGAAATTCCCTCTGCTTCCCGATCCGGTAGGCCTCCGGTATGAAGTGGTCTTTGAATAGCTGCACGAACTCTGGCCAAGTGATGGCCGGTGGGTCCTCTCGACTAGCTTGCTGGGTAGTCCACCAGGTGTATGCAGCGTCCTGCAGCAAGGACACTGTCAGCAGTACTCTATCCTCGTCATCAGCTCTCATCTCGACCAGCGTACGAGTGACCTTGGCTAGCCACTGCTCTACTTCCATGGGGTCCGTTGAACGCTCCCCCTTAAAATCTTCCACCTTTCTCTTCCTGAAACCTACATAGTCCGGTGGACGTCTCCCAGGTGGTGGTACCGGTGGTGTGGGGTTCTGGCCAACACTTGCACTGTAGATACACAGGGTCTCGTTAGAACTCAGTTATTTCTTCCTTAATATGGTTTAGAGCAGACTGGAGATTCTAAATTCTTAAAAGAAATCATTGACTTGTTTGGCCAAACTTTGACTTAAAATATTTAAAAACAAAACCTTTTAAAAGCTGAGACCGACATTCCGGTATTTCTTGGGAACCAAGAAACAGCGGAAGACCGGCTCTGATACCAAAATGAAACATCCCACTACTTTGAACTTGGAAAAAGACATTTCTACCCCGAGGTATAATTAAAAATCTCAAATAACACAACTTTAAAATAAAATACCAACCTCAAACATCTTAATATCTCAAATCAAAGCCCTAAACACGTGGGCAAAACTTAAATCGTCCATAAAAAATGAATCTCCAGTCTTTAACTCTTAACCATAAAGTCTTAATAACTTGAAAAGTTCTTCGGTGCTTACTCTAAAGCCTGCCTCGACATCTCTCAGCGACGATGGTGTTGAACTCCTCTAGCTTGCTGATCGCGAACTGGCTGGTTAGGATTTCCTCTACGATCTGGTGAGTGAGTTGGGGTCAGTCTACGCCCTTACGTTTGAAAACCCTAGTATTTCTTACTTGATAACTTAGCTTAAACTGGTGGATGATACTTCTACTCTTTAAAAATTTATACTTAAAGCTCAAATCTCAACTTAAATATTTGATTGACACTGGGATCCCTCACTAGCTAGTCCGGTTGCCAACTCATACGTATGAGAAGCCATCTAGGCTTTCCTGAAACTTAAACTTATCGTGGAAGGCTCTTCTTCCACGATTCTCAAGAGCATAACTGCTGCTCATCTTAAAATATCTCAAGAGCATGACTGCTGCTCATCTTAAAAGTCTTAAGAGCATAACTGCTGCTCTATCTCAAAATCTCAAATGGCAGCGGACTGGCGCTAGTGACTAAAACTCTTAAAACGGTTTCACCTTCTTGAAGGTGAAGTACTTCTGAAAAGAAAGCGTGTTCTTAAACTTCAACTTATTTATAAATATAACACACATTATCATATGTATAACTGGAAGCATAAATCACACGCAATCACATGCATCAAACAAACACACAAAGGCATATATAGCACATAGAGGTCAACCTCAAAGCTGAAATACCGTAAGGCGTAGAATTTACCCCCTTTACACTCACCTCTCAAGTGTCGATACTTTAATTCGTTGGATGCGGAGATTGTTAACTTGATCGCTTCCTTAATCCTATCAATTGAGATTAATTACTCTTAGTCGGTATTCCTTAGAGTTTTCCGTCCTCCCAGCTTAGTCCCAAAATTCCTTAAAAAGACCCTTAATCACTTGAAATAATTTTTCTCAAACACTGAAAATCTTTCCCCAAATTCACAAGACTTAACCTATTACCAATAACATAAAAATCCATTAAATAAATCTCCTAAATTTCCAACAAACCCTTTCCATCTTAAAAACTCCAAATTCTGACTTTGGATAATTCATAACATAAACTAAAATTATTACATAGTAATTAACCCCCTCTTCCTATTGACTTGCAACCTAAATACATTTTATATATACATTAACAACATCTAAAATTCTCGATCTTAACTTTAAAACAAACTACCAGTATTCTAGTTTTTCAAAAAAAAAAAAAAAAAAAATTAATTAAAGATATGCAAACCGTAACCTAATCAATTAAAATTGACATCTTACCAATTTTCATAATTACAAAAATTGACTCTAAAACACCGTAATGAATTATGGATAAACTCATGGGTATTTGAATTCTATTAAAATTATTAAATCAAACATACTCGCTTGAATAATATTCTATTTGGTTAAAACTTCCTTTTTACCTATTTTTTTACACTTATAAATAAAGCTCCAAAAATTCTCCGATGTATATTCATACATCCCACGAATATCCCCTAGTTTATAAAATTAACAACTCATAAAAGTTCGTACAGTACGTGGACGAATAATAATAACCATGAGAAAAATACTATTTTCGGCCCATTGTTATCTTTCAAAATACTAGGGACTAAGCTGCTCGAACCAAAAATATGAGGGACTAAACTGGATATTTTCTAGGAAACAAAATTACTGCCACAATCCTTATGTTTTTCGAATAGACAGATTAGTACCTGAACTATCCGGTTCACGCCCAAGCTTTTGAGGCTCGTATCTTCCTCGTCCGACGTTGAAATTCAATTCCGTCAAAACCGGGATGTTCCTGAAATCCCCCTCCGCACGAGGGTACCAAGGTTTCGAAGCTTTGTTGAGATCGACTACGCCGAGGCTGCCGTCGGAGCTACGATCATCGTGTGCGTTCGTTGAGTTAAACGGAGTTTAAGGTTCGAACTTGGGACAGGGGAGATCGGGGACCTTATCTCTAAAACGCCAGAGGACACGCTGTCGTCGATGGAGGCAGCTCTCTTGATGCTGTCTCTAGGCTTCTTGCTGCTACTGCTACAGATTGAAAAAGAAATGGTTGCCAAGGTAGATGGATGGGTCTTTATTGGTCGATTATTGCAGCTTCTAGGGCAGAGAGGACGAGAGATATGTGGTCGGGTGAATTCCTTTTCCACTGCCAACGTTTTTGTTAATTATAGAGGAGAGAGATTGGTATGTTAGGAAGTGAAGATTAATTTGGTGGCGTTTAATTAGATGGAAGCGTAAGAGTGTAATTATGTTTGGGTTTCTTTCTTCTTCTTTTTTTTTGTCCATCCTTTTTGTTGTTGTTGGGGTAACGTGCAGATGAGGATGGTGATTATTAGGATGAAGATAATAATAATAACATTAGTTATTAATGTTATTATTATTATTTCTAATTTACGATTTTCATGCTTCGTACGTAATCGTCGATCCAATCGTTTGGTCGAACCTATACCCAAATATCGGGGTGTTACATTTCCTCCACCCTTATGAAAATTTCGTCCCCGAAATTGGAACCGTAGAATACAACTGTGAATGATAACTTGCTCGACCATAAATTGCGTTCAACGGAACTGGTTTGGTTGGGATATAATATTTCCCTCCTCCTTAACAAAAATTTCGACCTCGAAATTTTGGGCTAAACTGAGTTTTTGGGTTCGGGTAACTAAACTGAATCATTGTGTCTATTATTGAAATATCGAGTAACGAGAATTGAAGGATAAGTACAACGAGATGCACCAACCACTGATCTACGCACCGTTAAACAACTCTGGATATTTCTCTCTCATGCTACTCTCTGTCTCCCAAGTTGCAGCCTCGCGGCCCTGGTTCCTCCATATAACTTTTACCATACCAATCTTCTTCCTCCTCAACTCTTTCTCTTGCCTATCCACGATCTGTACTGGGACCTCCTCATATGTCAAATCGTCTTCCAACTGAATGTCCTCATGATGGATCACATGCTCCGGGTTGGACCGATACGCCCTTAGCATGCTGACATGGAAAACATCGTGAATCCTGGATAGGCTAGGAGGTAAGGCTAGCCGATAGGCTAAGGGTCCAATGCGCTCCAACACCTCATATGGACCGATATACCTGGGACTAAGCTTCCCCTTCTTACCAAATCTCATCACTCCCTTCCAAGGGGACACCCTCAGGAATACCATATCACCCACTTCATAACTTCGCGGGTTCCCCGGCTTCTCAGCATTACTCTTCTGCCGGTCCTGAGCCGCCTTCAAGTTCCGTCGAATCACCTCCACCTTCTCCACTGCTTTCTGTACCATCTCTGGACCCTCTAGTTGTCGCACGCCCTCTGCATCCCAGTACAGTGGTGTACGACACTTCCTCCCATACAATACTTCATATGGAGGTGCTTGTATCGAGCTGTGATACTGGTTGTTGTAAGCAAACTCCATTAGAGGCAAATGCTCGTCCCAAGATCCTTCCATGGTCAAGACACACGCCCTCGGCAGGTCTTCCAGTGTCTGAATCGTCCTCTCTGACTACCCATCCGTCTGGGGGTGGTATGCGGTAGAGAAGTGAACTTTAGTGCCCATTGCCTTTTGAAGACTCACCCAGAATCGTGCCGTGAAGCTAGGGTCGCGATCAGACACGATACTAAGTGGAACTCCATGCAATCTCACTATTTCCCTCACATACAGTCTAGCCAGCTCCTCCAGCCCTGGCTTGAACTTGATGGGTATAAAATGAGCCACCTTCGAGAAGCGATCCACAATCACCCATACCCCATCATTTCCCCTTGGGGTCCTCGGTAAACCATACACAAAATCCATGGTGATCTTCTCCCAAGTCCACTGCGGGATCTCCAACGGTAGGTGCTCAATGACTGGAGCTTGATGTTCAGCCTTGATCATTTGGCACTCCAAGCATTGGTAGACGTGTGCAGCTACCTCCTTCTTTAACCCTGGCCACCAAAAATGCTCCTTGAGGGTACGGTACATCTTAGTAGTCCCCGGGTGCATCGCATAAGGTGCAGAGTGAGCCTCGTCCAAAATATCCTTCCTTAGCTTGTCAACATTTGGAACACACAGCCTTCCTTGATACATCAGTACCCCATCTACCAATTCAAATTTGGTGTCTTTCCCTTCTAACACTTGCTTCTTGTACTTCTCTAATTCCAAATCTTCACTCTGCTTCTCCTTGACTCGTTCTTGCAGCATAGGACGAATTTTCAAAGTGGCTAACAACTTTGTCACCTCCTCTAGCTCCAACTCCACGTTCATGGCCCTCAAAGAGACCAACTCGGGTAAAGGGCTCTCCCTCTTCCTGCTCAAGGCATCAGCCACCACATTTGCTTTTCTCGGATGGTACTTAATGGTACAGTCATAATCGCTCAACAGCTCCATCCACCTCCTCTGCCTCATGTTCAACTCCTTCTGATCAGTCAGGTGTTGGAGGCTCTTGTGATCAGTGTAGATGGTGAACGTCTCGCCGTAGAGATAGTGTCTCCATAACTTCAAAGCAAAGACCACTGCTGCCAACTCCAGGTCATGGGTGGGGTAGTTCACCTCATGGGGTCGTAGCTGCCTCGAAGCGTAGGCAATCACCTTCTTATCCTGCATCAGTACGCAACCCAAACCTTGGTAGGAAGCATCACTATAGATGGAATACTCCCCACCGTTAGTCGGTAGTGCTAACACCGGTGCAGAGGTCAACTTCTCCTTCAACAACTCAAACGCCGTTTGACACTTCTCGTCCCAAACGAACGTCGTCCCTTTCTGCAATAGCTGTGTCATGGGTCTCGCAATACTGGAGAAGCCTTCCACAAATCTCCGGTAGTACCCAGCTAAACCCAAAAAACTCCGCACTTCGGAAACATTCTTTGGTGGAGCCCAGTTTGTTACAGCTTCAATCTTCTTGGGATCCACTTCAACTCCCCGTCCTGAAATCATGTGACCCAAGAACAAGACCTCCTCCAACCAAAATTCACACTTCGAGAATTTGGCATATAGCTTCTCCTCCTTTAATTTCTGCAAAACCACCCTAAGGTGCTCTTCGTGCTCTTTCTTGCTTCTCGAGTAGATGAGTATGTCATCTATGAAGACGATGACATACTTGTCCAGGTATTCGTGAAGAACCCGGTTCATTAGTGCCATAAAAGCTGCTGGTGCATTAGTTAGACCGAATGGCATGACCAGGAACTCATAGTGGCCATACCTGGTGCGAAAAGCCGTCTTAGGTATTGAACCATCTGCCACTCTCAACTGATGATACCCTGATCGCAGATCGATCTTCGAGAACACCCTTGCTCCTTGTAGCTGATCGAAGAGATCATCTATCCTTGGCAAAGGATAGCGATTCTTGATGGTAGCCTTGTTCAGTTTCCTATAGTCAATGCATAGTCTCATACTGCCATCCTTCTTCTTCACGAACAACACCGGTGCTCCCCATGGTGATACACTAGGGCGTATGAACCCCTTCTCCAACAGCTCCTGCAACTGCTCCTTCAACTCCTTTAACTCCACTGGTGCCATACGGTAAGGAGGAATAGATATCGGTGCCGTGCCAGGAATCACTTCAATATCGAATTCCACCTCTCGCTGCGGCGGTAGCCCAGGAAGGTCTTCGGGAAATACCTCGGGGTATTCCCTTACGATAGGTACATCTTCTATCTTATTCTCTTGCACCTCCTTAACATGAGCTAAATATCCTTCACATCCTTCTTGAATCAATGAAAATGCCTTAACCGCAGAGATTAAGCACCCAGGGATAAGCTTCCTAGTCCCTTTGAACAAAGCAATGCCCTTTCCTTCTATATCCAGGCTAACCTCCTTCTTATAGCAGTCCACCTTTGCTCTATTCTTTGATAGCCAATCCATACCCAAGATAACATCCAACTCGTCGAAGGGTAGTAGAATTAGGTTCGCCTCGAATTCGTGCCCCGCCACGGTGATAAGACAATCCTGAATGACTGAGTCCACTATAAGGGTATCCCCCACGGGAGTCCTGACCCCTAAATTCTGCCCCAACCTCACAAATGGGACTCCTAAGGTTCTAGCAAGCTTGATAGAAATGAAAGAATGCGTGGAACCGGAATCAAATAATACAAAAGCTGGTTGATGGTAAAGCGAGATCATACCAGTCACCACCTCAGGTGCAGCGTCCGCTTCTTCTCTCCTCATGGCAAACAGTCTTGGTTGCCCAGATGCTTGAGATCCTTGCCCTCGATCTCGCTCATTGCGGTTGAACCGCCCTGCATTGCCTCCCTGCTGGTGATAAGACCGGTTTGGCTGATTACCAAACTGCTTTCCGGTCTGAGTTCCTCCTCCTCCTCCTCGGACTGATTGTTCGGACTGGGCTCTCCCCTGCCCTCCTCTCCTAGGGCAGTCTCTGGCATAGTGGCCCGGCTCGTTGCAGTGATAACAGATTCCTCCCAGGTGCACCTTACACTCTCCTGGGTGAGTTCTCCCACACTTGTTGCATGGGTCCCGAGGAATGTAGGTCGGCCCTGATCTGGTGGAGCCGGCCTGACTCGGAGTGGCCCCATAGTAGCTCTGGGATGGCCGCCTTCTCTGCTGAATCGGTTGTCCTGGCCCCTCAGACAGGCTAGCAGCCTTTCTCTTGTTGCCTTCACGTTGCATTCCCTCCTCATGCAGAGCTATATCCGCCCTTTCCAACCGAAGAGCTGCCTGATAAATCTCTTCCCTGTTGTTCCAACTCAGTATGCTCAGCTGGCGCCTAAAAGCAGGCTTCAGACTCTCTAGGTAATGGGTGCATTGAGCTGCTACATCCTGAAATTGAGGCCCTCCATAGGTAAGTAGCTTGTCAAACCTAGCCGTGTAATCAGTCACGCTTTCCCTGCCTTCACTGCCCCACTTCTGCCTGATCAGCAGAAATTCCCTCTGCTTCCCGATCCGGTAGGCCTCCGGTATGAAGTGGTCTTTGAATAGCTGCACGAACTCTGGCCAAGTGATGGCCGGTGGGTCCTCTCGACTAGCTTGCTGGGTAGTCCACCAGGTGTATGCAGCGTCCTGCAGCAAGGACACTGTCAGCAGTACTCTATCCTCGTCATCAGCTCTCATCTCGACCAGCGTACGAGTGACCTTGGCTAGCCACTGCTCTACTTCCATGGGGTCCGTTGAACGCTCCCCCTTAAAATCTTCCACCTTTCTCTTCCTGAAACCTACATAGTCCGGTGGACGTCTCCCAGGTGGTGGTACCGGTGGTGTGGGGTTCTGGCCAACACTTGCACTGTAGATACACAGGGTCTCGTTAGAACTCAGTTATTTCTTCCTTAATATGGTTTAGAGCAGACTGGAGATTCTAAATTCTTAAAAGAAATCATTGACTTGTTTGGCCAAACTTTGACTTAAAATATTTAAAAACAAAACCTTTTAAAAGCTGAGACCGACATTCCGGTATTTCTTGGGAACCAAGAAACAGCGGAAGACCGGCTCTGATACCAAAATGAAACATCCCACTACTTTGAACTTGGAAAAAGACATTTCTACCCCGAGGTATAATTAAAAATCTCAAATAACACAACTTTAAAATAAAATACCAACCTCAAACATCTTAATATCTCAAATCAAAGCCCTAAACACGTGGGCAAAACTTAAATCGTCCATAAAAAATGAATCTCCGGTCTTTAACTCTTAACCATAAAGTCTTAATAACTTGAAAAGTTCTTCGGTGCTTACTCTGAAGCCTGCCTCGACATCTCTCAGCGACGATGGTGTTGAGCTCCTCTAGCTTGCTGATCGCGAACTGGCTGGTTAGGATTTCCTCTACGATCTGGTGAGTGAGTTGGGGTCAGTCTACGCCCTTACGTTTGAAAACCCTAGTATTTCTTACTTGATAACTTAGCTTAAACTGGTGGATGATACTTCTACTCTTTAAAAATTTATACTTAAAGCTCAAATCTCAACTTAAATATTTGATTGACACTGGGATCCCTCACTAGCTAGTCCGGTTGCCAACTCATACGTATGAGAAGCCATCTAGGCTTTCCTGAAACTTAAACTTATCGTGGAAGGCTCTTCTTCCACGATTCTCAAGAGCATAACTGCTGCTCATCTTAAAATATCTCAAGAGCATGACTGCTGCTCATCTTAAAAGTCTTAAGAGCATAACTGCTGCTCTATCTCAAAATCTCAAATGGCAGCGGACTGGCGCTAGTGACTAAAACTCTTAAAACGGTTTCACCTTCTTGAAGGTGAAGTACTTCTGAAAAGAAAGCGTGTTCTTAAACTTCAACTTATTTATAAATATAACACACATTATCATATGTATAACTGGAAGCATAAATCACACGCAATCACATGCATCAAACAAACACACAAAGGCATATATAGCACATAGAGGTCAACCTCAAAGCTGAAATACCGTAAGGCGTAGAATTTACCCCCTTTACACTCACCTCTCAAGTGTCGATACTTTAATTCGTTGGATGCGGAGATTGTTAACTTGATCGCTTCCTTAATCCTATCAATTGAGATTAATTACTCTTAGTCGGTATTCCTTAGAGTTTTCCGTCCTCCCAGCTTAGTCCCAAAATTCCTTAAAAAGACCCTTAATCACTTGAAATAATTTTTCTCAAACACTGAAAATCTTTCCCCAAATTCACAAGACTTAACCTATTACCAATAACATAAAAATCCATTAAATAAATCTCCTAAATTTCCAACAAACCCTTTCCATCTTAAAAACTCCAAATTCTGACTTTGGATAATTCATAACATAAACTAAAATTATTACATAGTAATTAACCCCCTCTTCCTATTGACTTGCAACCTAAATACATTTTATATATACATTAACAACATCTAAAATTCTCGATCTTAACTTTAAAACAAACTACCAGTATTCTAGTTTTTCAAAAAAAAAAAAAAAAATTAATTAAAGATATGCAAACCGTAACCTAATCAATTAAAATTGACATCTTACCAATTTTCATAATTACAAAAATTGACTCTAAAACACCGTAATGAATTATGGATAAACTCATGGGTATTTGAATTCTATTAAAATTATTAAATCAAACATACTCGCTTGAATAATATTCTATTTGGTTAAAACTTCCTTTTTGCCTATTTTTTTACACTTATAAATAAAGCTCCAAAAATTCTCCGATGTATATTCATACATCCCACGAATATCCCCTAGTTTATAAAATTAACAACTCATAAAAGTTCGTACAGTACGTGGACGAATAATAATAACCATGAGAAAAATACTATTTTCGACCCATTGTTATCTTTCAAAATACTAGGGACTAAGCTGCTCGAACCAAAAATATGAGGGACTAAACTGGATATTTTCTAGGAAACAAAATTACTGCCACAATCCTTATGTTTTTCGAATAGACAGATTAGTACCTGAACTATCCGGTTCACGCCCAAGCTTTTGAGGCTCGTATCTTCCTCATCCGACGTTGAAATTCAATTCCGTCAAAACCGGGATGTTCCTGAAATCCCCCTCCGCACGATGGTACCAAGGTTTCGAAGCTTTGTTGAGATCGACTACGCCGAGGCTGCCGTCGGAGCTACGATCATCGTGTGCGTTCGTTGAGTTAAACGGAGTTTAAGGTTCGAACTTGGGACAGGGGAGATCGGGGACCTTATCTCTAAAACGCCAGAGGACACGCTGTCGTCGATGGAGGCAGCTCTCTTGATGCTGTCTCTAGGCTTCTTGCTGCTACTGCTACAGATTGAAAAAGAAATGGTTGCCAAGGTAGATGGATGGGTCTTTATTGGTCGATTATTGCAGCTTCTAGGGCAGAGAGGACGAGAGATATGTGGTCGGGTGAATTCCTTTTCCACTGCCAACGTTTTTGTTAATTATAGAGGAGAGAGATTGGTATGTTAGGAAGTGAAGATTAATTTGGTGGCGTTTAATTAGATGGAAGCGTAAGAGTGTAATTATGTTTGGGTTTCTTTCTTCTTCTTTTTTTTTGTCCATCCTTTTTGTTGTTGTTGGGGTAACGTGCAGATGAGGATGGTGATTATTAGGATGAAGATAATAATAATAACATTAGTTATTAATGTTATTATTATTATTTCTAATTTACGATTTTCATGCTTCGTACGTAATCGTCGATCCAATCGTTTGGTCGAACCTATACCCAAATATCGGGGTGTTACAAAGAACGAGTTGATCCTGATGCGGATCGTGACTGGCTGGAGAGTCTGCATCGATTACAAGCGCCTGAACGACGCCACCAGGAAGTACCATTTTCCCCTACCTTTCATTGATCAGATGCTAGAGAGGTTGGCTAGCCATGAGTTTTATTGCTTCCTGGATGGCATGTCTGATTATTTCCATATTCATATCGTGCCAGAGGATCAGGCAAAGACCACATTCACTTGCCCCTTCTGTTCTTTTGCTTACCGGAGGATTCCATTCGGGCTGTGTAATGCACCGACGACCTTCCAGAGATGCATACTGGCGATCTTCGACCGAATAGTTAGAGAGATCATGGAAGTCTTCATGGACGAATTCTTGTTTTACGGAGACTCCTTCACTCATTGTCTCCATAACTTGGGAGAAGTGCCATTTTATGGTTCGTGAGGGGATTGTGCTCGGGCACAAGATCTCAAAGCAGAGGATTGAGGTAGATCGCGCGAAGATAGAGACGATCAGTAAACTACCTCCTCCCATTTCTGTGAAGGGGATCCGCAGCTTTCTGGGTCAAGTAGGTTTCTACAGGCGGTTTATTAAGGATTTCTCAAAGATTGCCCTGCCTATGACCAAGTTACTCGAGAAGGATGCACCATTCCAGTTCACTCCTGAGTGCACAGCTGCATTCGAGACATTGAAGGAGAAGCTTACTCATGCACCCATCATGGTGACTCCTGACTGGTCTCTTCCCTTTGAGCTGATGTGCGATGCAAGTGACTATGCAGTCGGAGCTGTTTTGGATCAGAGACGCGAGAAGCACTTCCAACCCATCTAATACGCGTCTAAGACCTTAAACGACGCACAAGAGAATTACACCACCACTGAAAAGGAGCTACTCACTGTGGTGTATGCATTTGACAAGTTCTGACCATATCTGATGCTCTCCCATGTGGTGGTCTACACAGACCACTCCGCCATTTGCTACCTGATGAGCAAGGCTGATGCAAAGCCTAGGCTCGTCCGCTGTATCCTCCTTCTCAGGAATTTGATATCGAGATACGGGATAAGAAGGGAGCTGAAAACGTTGCTGTAGATCATCTTTCACGGTTGGAAGCCCCTCCGGTGAACAACTTCGTGGAAGAGATCAACGACTCTTTCCCGGGTGACCGATTGCTGGCGAAGACCTTGGTGGAGAGCGTGGCACCTTGGTATTCTGACTTTGCCAATTATCTGGTGGGCAAGCTGCTATCGAAGGGGATGGCCACTCATGGAAAGCGCAAGTTCTTCTCCGAACTGAAGCATTACTTCTAGAAGGATCAGTACCTCTTCAGGATTAGAGCGGATGGCATGATCCAGCGCTACATCATGGAGCACGAGATGGGAGACATCCTGTCTCAATGTCATGAGGGACCAACTAGCGGTCACCATGGAGGGAACCTGACGGCACAGAAGGTGCTATAGTCGGGCTTTTACTGGCCCTCACTCTTCAAAGATGCAGACACCTTCGCACGACAGTGCGACCGCTGCCAGAGGTCAGGTAACATTTCTTCCCGGGATGAGATGTTTGGGGCTTTTATTGCCACAACATATATCTGTCGTTTGTGAAATTTTTGATGTTTGGGGATCGATTTCATGGGCCCATTCCCTCCATCTTTTGGAAATCTGTACATACTTGTTGTAGTAGACTACGTCTCGAGATGGGCAGAAGCTCAAGCCATGCCCACCAATGATGCAAGACGGGTCTGCTCATTTATGAAGAAGTTGTTCTCCCGGTTCGGGACACCTCGTGCCATTATAAGTGATAGAGGAACCCATTTTCAAGGGCAATTCACTAAGCTCCTCTCTCGCTATATGGTGTTAAGCATCAGGTGTTGGTAGCTTACCATCCCCAAACAAATGGTCAAGCCGAGCTGACGAACCGGGAGCTTAAAAGAATAATCGAAGAGACGGTGGATCAGTCCCGCAAGGATTGGTCTACCAAGCCCGATGATACTCTCTGGGCATATAGGACAGCCTACAGAAACCCTATTGGTACTTCACCCTATAGGCTTGTCTATGGGAAGGCATGCCATTTTCCAGTAGAGCTAGAGCACAAGGCCTTTTGGGCCCTTAAGCTGCTAAATCTGGATTTGAGAGTTGCGGGTATTGAACGTAAGCTGCAACTGCTGGAGTTGAAGGAATGGCGTTACCGCACCTACGAGAACACCCTGCTCTACAAGGAGCGAACCAAGCGTCTACACGACGCTCGGTTGAAGGGCCCGAAGGAGTTTCAGGTAGGTGATCGTGTTCTGCTCTTTAATGCACGCCTGAAACTCTTTCGGGCAAGCTGTGTTCGAGGTGGTCGGGACCCTTAACGGTCACCCAAGTATTCCCGCACGGTGCGATGGAGATCAGTAATGGTCAAACTGAGCCGTTCAAAGTGAACGACCACCTCTTAAGGTTGTATTTGGGGGTGAGGTCGAGCGCGCAGAGCTGCTGATCAAGCTCGAGGACCCTTGGTTTCTCTACTGGCATCAAGCTAAAAGACGGTAAAAAGCGCTTGTTAGGAGGCAACCCCACCTAGGTTTGCATTTCCTTTCCTTTTTCTTTTTAATTTTTATGTTTTTGAGTCTTGAGTTATTGTCCAAGGTTCAGATGTCGTTTTTGCGAGAAAACTAGTCGAAACCGGGGCTCTGCAATTCCACACAGCCAGGCCTAAATTCTGCATGGCCGCGTGGAATTCCCCTTTGGCTGTGTGAAGCCCCCTGGAATTTCCACACGGGCAGAAGGGGACCGCTACACGGCCGTGTGAAAGTCTCGGCCAGCCCGTGCGGATTTCTCGGCGCCACACGGGCAAAATCTGCTCCACACGACCGTGTCTGCCTGCCCGTGTGGCGACCCGCGTGGCTATAAAAGCTGCTGCCCGGCCGTGTGTGGCCAGAATTCCACCTCCCCTCCCCGGAAAGCTCCCCCCCTCACCGGAAAACTGTAATTTTTCACCCTTTTGGCAATTTTCTGCCATTTTTGGTCGTTTTTTCACCAAACCAACACCTTACCCAATCTTTCCTCCTCCTTTTTGGCCTTTCCCTTGGTTTTGGGGCGATTTGGGCCGGATTTGGGTCACCGGAGGTGATTTTCGGCGAGGCTCCAACGAGCACTTTCCGGACAAAATTTCGAGTTTTCGTCGATTCCATTGCCTTCCCCTCATCATCCCCTACACCTATAATTGTGTCTCCAGGTTTGATTTTGCCCTTTACCTTGTGAATTGTGGAGAATTGGGTGTTAGGGTGTGTATTTAGAGAACTTCATTGAATCTTGCAATTTGATTGAAATTGATTGAGGGGAAGGCTTGGTGTGGATTGTGTTGGGAATTGTTCCTCTTGCTGGATTGAGCCCTTGTGTGCTAGGAATTTGCCCATTCTATGCTTAACTTAAAAGTGCACACAAGGTGTTCGATGAAATGCCAGTTTTTCATACCATTTTGTGGGAGCCGGTTGGGGCCCTTATTGATGTGCTTTAATGGTGTGTTTGCTATGGATGGGAACCTTAAATTGCCTACTTTATTGTGAACGTGCACCCCCTCCTTGATTGCGCTCGTTTGTTCAAGTTATTTCACCCTGAACTATGGATGAAACTATGGTTCGGCTGTTTTCTGATATTAAGTGTGGGGTGTGATTGACCGTTCCTATGGCTAATTTTGCTCCACTTTGGTTTGATTTCTTCCAGGACCATGTCGAAACAAGATCTTAAACATTGGTTCATCCGCGATTTGAAAAGGGGCCACCACAAGGATCGCTTTAAGCGCGTCCTGGCAGCTAAGTTTGGGAGGCATCACTACTGGTCTAGGAGGGAGTTTAAGAAGCTGAATTGCTACGATTACTTCCTCACTATTGCCACCAACCGCGCACGGCGCCGGCTGTTGTCTGTGCACGAGAAGGTCTACCACGAGCTGGTGCTAGATTTCTACACGACCTTTAGGCCCGAAGAGACCACCGACTGGGCGAACAGCGAGGCCGTCAAGTTCAGGCTAGGCGGTGAACCTCGCTCCATGAGCTACCACGAATTGGCTATCGCTCTCGACATGGTCGATGACGAGGATTATGTCACCGAGGTCACTAATCCAGCCGGTGTATCCTTCAAGGCTTTGTACACCCGGCTAGCTCAGCCCAGTCAGGACCCCTTCACTGCGGGCCGGACGAAGGCTAGCACTTTGCGGCTCGAGAATCGCCTAATCCACCACTTGCTCGCGAAGTCCTTCACTCCAGCTGGGGAAAGTGCCAGCACCCTGACCAGGCGGTCCATGTACTTCATCCACTCCATCTGCACTGCGAACCATGATCTCCACCTGGGTTTTGTGGTGGCTAGGACTCTGGACAAGAGTGCTATTACTCTGGGGACCCTCCACTGCACCGCACTCATCACCCGCCTGGCAGCCTATTTCCAGATTGATATGATCCCAAATTGCTAACCATTCACGTCACAATTACTTGACGAAGAAGCTATCAAAGTTGGGAAGAAGAAGGGCAGAATTTGGCTAAGTCAAAATCCGTGTTTAGGGTACATACTTTGGAGGCATGGTTCTCTCAATGTGCTTGGTGGAAATTCAAGTTTAAGGGTTTGTTTTGCAGATCAAGTTACCATCTTTCCAATGGTATGTTTTATGGAGCTAGATGATGTCATTAAGGTTGTTTTCCAAGGCCTCAAAGTTGCTACCTCAAAACTGGAAAACTGCCAGAAAATGACTAAGGCAGAAAACTGTTTTGTGAAGCCTACTTTGGAGCTCAATTTAAGGAGCATGGATCTGATTCGAGACCAAAGGCTTCTACAACAAGAAACTAGGAATGTTTATCTACCAAGGGAAGGAATCGGATGAAAGATCAGAGTTCTGGAAGGTCTCGAACGAAAGGCGCGAAGTTAGTACGAAAGCTGCTTTTGACTGTTTTGCTGGCAGCTTACTTGTGCGTCAAGAAAGGAAGTTGTGGCCGAGTTTTGTACTGTTTTTAGAGTTTGTTTTTACAATAATTGTTTCCTAGTTACATTATGTTTGTATTAGGTTTTCTTGGCTATAAATAGCCTTCTAATTACGTTGTAAAATTCAGATTTGGAGAATTGAAATTAAACCGTTTGGTTTGTGCAAGTTGCGACTTGTTTGAGTTTGGTGGATTCCAAGCTTGTGAGCTTTGTATCGATTGAATATTCTCTTCAATCGTGGTCGAACAGCTACCCTTTTATACAATGCGAGCTTTCCCCAGGTGTGGAATTGTCCGTTGGTTCCATTTTATCCCAAGTTCGTATTAAGAGCGCTTCGTTCTTGATTCGAGCTCAATCGACTCTTCGATTGAGTCGTTGCTGCGTTACTTTGATAAAAATACACCCTCCAGGGTTGTATTACAGATCCCCTATCAACACTGCACAGAGCAGGGGGACACTTGGGTTTTCGGAGAAGAGACGATCTCGAAGGTGCACCTGTTGCAAGTTCATCGCGGCGTCAAGTGGATTGAGGGGTTTCCTGCTCCACCCCTCCTTGCGGAGGATCAGCCCACAGTTCGTGAGGATGCTGCCACCGAGGATGTCCACCCTTTACCAAACCACCTATGAGCATGGGGGTGGTAGCTCCTCATTTCCATCCCAGGACTACTTCGCTCACTAGTTCCAGTAGCTGAATCTCAAGAATCAGTAGCTCCTCGAGCATCATCTCCAGCTCCAGCAGCAGTACTCGGCTCACCAGGCCGAGTATAGCACTTGGATGGCTGCATATGATGAGCACCTCGACTGCATGGAGGCCCATTAGGGGGTGACCCTTGCTCACATCGAGAGGGAGCGTGGCCGGGCTCGTCGTATGCACAAGGTCCAGCAGCACCTGCTCTAACTGATACCGAGCGATCAGCCAGTCTGGAGGACTCCCCACTCCCACCCCCGCCAGCCAGTGACGATGCTTTCATGGACAACATCGACCTTCACAACCTTGGCGACGAGTAGTCTGTACTCGTCGCCCCTTCGAGTGTGTTTGTGTGTTGGATTTTTCATGTTTGTGTGTTTTTCTTTTGTGGATTGTCCGTTTTGTGCCCATCTGGGCTGACTTTGATCCCTAACGTGCAGTGTGCTAGTGTGTTCTTTATCTTCCCTTCATGTAGAATTGTTCCATCGTCTGTCCCCCGCTGACTGGTCCATTTCCAGTCCCCCAGCAGTCTTTCATCCCGGTAACATCGTTCCACATATCCTTCCCTCTGCTCCATTGAGGGTAATGTCGAACTTAAGTGTGTGAGTGTGGGGGGGGGGGGTGCTTTGTATTTATTGGAACATATATATGTGTGCTTGGAGCCTAGTCCGCTGTCCAAATCTCGAGATTTGAGGGCTCCAAGTATTGGTGTTTGCATGATCATCTTGGCACTGTGGGTTTGATTGGTGAATCTAATGGCTTTCGAATTGATGCATGACAACTGGATTGTGACTAGGACAACCTATATTGATGACTGAGACATGCAGTAGAGTTGTGTAGGGGTTTAGCATTTCAACTGTTTGCTTACCAACTATGACTTGGATTGATCACTTATTTTCTACAGTTGTTCATGCATCTAGTTCAGGGAATCATAATGAGAGATAGAGCATATAGGTAGACATGTGAGATTTGAGCCTGCTCGTTTTTTTTTTTTTTTTTGTGCGATAGTTCCCTCTTCCATGATGTGTAGCATTCACGTTGCAATTAGCTAAGGTGATGGAGGAATAGGAATAGCCCACGACCAAATTGACTGTCTTGGTGTGTCATACCCCCTAGTCATCCCCTTTGAGCTGTGTCACTTTCTTTCTTTCGGACTACAATGAAAAATCACCCGTTTGCATCTCTTAGATGGTTCCACAGAGTTGGTATGATTGAAATGTGTTGAGCTTACCTTGTATCTGACTTGGTTTGCTTGGGGACAAGCAAACGGTTAAGTGTGGGGGAATTTGTTGACTTGATATATACACTTGTTTTTGTCCACCATTCTTCTATCGTTTGAGTCTCATCTCTCGTGTTTTAGGCCGATTTCATGCTAGGTTGTTTGTATTTGTGATATTTCAGGTCCTAGTGCGTGAAGAAAGGTTCAGGCACGAGTTCGGGGTCGATTGGGCGAAGTTTGAACGATTGACAGGAAGCTGGGAAACCACACGGCCAGACCTAAAAACCACACGACCGTGTGACGTGGCCGTGTGGAATCCTTTTGCGCGGGCTAATCGCACTAGCCGTGTAATGGACCCTTTGTGGCCGTGTGGAAATCGCCGAGACCTTCACACGGGCAGGCCGAGATTTCACACGGCCGTGCAGTTCTGGCTGTGCAGCGTGCATGAAGCCACTTAAGTGAAACACGGCGTTTTCTTAAGAGAGTCCAAGCTACTGTCGGATCTTCCGCAGTTTAATCAACAGTAAATCAACCAAAGGTAATTACAACTTTGACCTAACTAAGGAGCTAGGGGGACTCATTCCCGAGTGACTCTTCCCCTGCTTAAGAACTTCGAACCATTTCCTACTTTCTTACTGCTTTTGCTTAAAATCACAATCACTCAACTTAGTTTGCTAGATATTAGATAATCACGGAGTAGGCAGTAGATCTAGACCTCGGGTTGATAAATAGAACTTGCCACTATTCTGCATTTCCGGACTGCGATTACACTTGGTCGCAGTTTGGTGTTGTGTTTTAGCGTGTCACTTGGAAGCCCAAGATCGTGGCCACAAATAGGAGGGCTCAGGGCTCAAACTTTGCGAAGAAGGATCCGTGGAGAAATAGAGAGTTTCCACAGTCGAATCATGGCCACAGTGCATTTTGACAGCGAGGAAGATCGCGACCGTGAAGTCATCCTTCGATCTTCTCAATTCGTATGGCCATTACGCCTGCATTTCAAGATCGTGGCTTCACCTTTGAAGATCCCACACGCGATCTCTGCCCTTCTGCCCGCAAACTTGTCCGTCCTCTGATTGCCTATATATAGGCGACCATGTCACCCTTTTGGATGAGCTTATTTTGAGAGAAGAATTTCTGGTTTTAGAGAGAGAGAAGAAAGAGAAGCTGAAGGAAGGAGAAGAGGAGAAGGAGCTAGAAGATAGGAGGCATCTTCCTCAACCTCAAGTCTTCTTCAATTTCTTCTATGTATGTTCTTCCCTCCTTTATGGACTAGTCCTCTAAGGTACTAGATGTTCTAAACCCCAAACCATAGTTTTAGGGTTTACTATGTATGTATGAATATTTTTAGGTTCGAATGAATGAATGTGTTTATCTAGTTGATTCTATTGCTATTCTATACTTGATTGTGTTTGGGTAATTCGCCCTAATCTTCTCTATTAGTTTACTTTATGCTTCTACACTGAGTATGGAGTTCTAGGGTTAGACGAGTATGCGCCATCAAGCAAATCGAGGTAGATGTATGAATAGGGACCTATGGTGGTCGAGACGACCAAACCCCTACTATAGGTAGCCTTCCTGGATAGAACCTTGGATAAAACCTCAGTGTGGATGGTGGATAATGTCCATTAAAAGGAGCTACGAGCTTAGTACCCAAGATACGATAGCCTAGATCGCGGTGAATTTATATGGGTCTAGGGGAGGCATCCTCGGAGGTGTGGGAATAACCACGAAAGCCCACGAAAATGAGCTCACTCACCACATTGAATAACCCTAAGTATTTAGATATACATAGTAGCCCTAGGCTAGGGTGATGGATAATTCCCCGAAGTACCTACTTTTAGCTTTAATTAATCTCTAAACTAGTAATTCTCTCAAATCCTCCACTCAAACGTCCAAAAACCGATTAACTAATTAACAAAGAGGTGGGAAGTAGGCTAGGGTACCAGGACTTGATTACCACTATACGACAACGCCGTCTTAGGTTAAACTTGGCTTAGGATCAGGTAGTAGTTGACACATGCTAACCATTGACAATAATCTGCATAGAACTAGGACATATCATTAATTCATAGAATGTAATACATAAAACTTCATAGAATCAACATCCCTAAGACAAAGGGCTTAGCGATTGAGGAGGAATCATTGGTGATGGAGTCATTCTCTCCGTAATCTGACAGAGCTTCAAGTATTTTTTAGTGTAAAAGTTATAATCTAACTGAAGTGTACGCACCTATTTGTAGTACAAGAGCTTCCTAACACCATTAGGATTCTAATTCTCTAACTTGGGGTCGAAGTAAGGCTTTTTAGACGTTCATGTGGACTTGGGCTTCTGGCAGTGGTAGGGCGACGGTAGGGACTACCGCCGATTTTCTTCTTCGGCTGGCCTTATTGGTCCATGGACAATCCTCTCCTCAAGATTTGATTGTGTTTGTCTAGTTTTTCATCGGCGGCGGTTAGACCAATTGTTCGGTTGCAGTGGTTCTTGCTTCTACTTGAGCCGAACCTTCCTCTGCTGGACATCTCTTGGGCTCATATTGTGGTTACTAGTATGCTTCTGATAACACCAAAATCGGTGCTATTTACCCTCCATCTTAGGGTATGTTTTGTGCCAATTCATGTGCTTAAGCGTTTAAACATTGTCAAATACATCTCTATTTCGTTCCTATTTTATTTTGATGTGATTATAGGGTGTATTAGTCAATATATGCAAATTAGATAAAAACAAGGTCACAAGTGTGGAAAAGGGGGAAGGATCAAAGATGGTGACCTAGATTCCAAAGATCACGACCGGTGTTTCCAGCCGTGAAGACTCGCTGAAGATCGCGGCCGAGAAGCTAAAGATTGTGACTGGGATCTGGAAGGCCCAGGGTGCGAACTTCGCATGGAAGGATTCTTGGAGAAGAGGGGAGTTCCCACAGTCTGATCACGACCAACATTCACTTTGCCTACGAGAAAGAGCACAATCACGACTTGTAACACCCCGACATTTAGATCTAGGGTCGATCAAACAGTTAGGTCGACGATTACATACGAAGGGTTGAAATCTTAGATTAAAAATAATAATAACAACAACAATTACCATTACCATTATTATTATTGTTATTATTATCACCATCATAAAAATCACCAACACTTCCTGTTTCCCCACCAACAACAAATTCATTGTTATTATTATTATGATTATTAATAATAATCATCTCCTCCCACTCATTTTCACTAGCCGCAAAGGGGATGAGATAGCATGTCTATCCCTAAAAGGGTTGGAAAAATTACACCCCGTTATTAATTATAGGTTTTTAAGGTAATTAATTTGTGTTGCATTTAATAATCTGTATGAATTAAAAACACATATTAATTACTTTCCTTTTTCAATGCACTGGTAGTTGTATCAGTGCAATGGTATTAGTGTACAGGTGCAATGGTAGATGTATCAGTGCAATGGTAGTTCCAAAAAAGGAACGTAATTAATATGAGTTCAGTATACATGTGAAATGGTAGTTGTATCAGTGCAATGGTAGTTAAAAAATAAATGTAATTAAGATGAGTTTTTAATTTCCAAAGATTATTAAATGTAACACGAATTTAATACAAAAATAATTATAATTAATAGGGGCGTCATTTTTCCAACCCCTTAGAAGGGTTAGCATGATAACCGATCCATCCGCAAAGGGATAAAAAAAATAAATGGAAAAAGAATCCCTCACTCACCCGTTACCTCCCCCCAGCAGACTCATTAATCCAACCCGTTACACCACTACTACACATTTCTTCTTCTTTCTTTAAGTTCCCCACTGTTACAACCCATCTAGAAGAGCGAATAAGAAGCGGCAACAACAGTTGTTACCTTTCCACTCTTCCACGCTAGAAATGAAACCTCACTATTACCATCTTTGCCCGGCGCCAGTCCACTCCGTTCGACAGCGGCAGCGCACGCCATTGCTCCCCGACCTCGTCTCCCATCTTCGCCGTATCGACCTTCTTGAGTACGGCCGACGTGAGGGTGATAGAAAGTTATGAGAACCAGAGCCATCGCCATCATCGACTCTAAAGTTGAGTCCCTAGTATTTTGAAAATTGACATTGGGCCGAAAATAGCTTTTTCTCAAGGTTATTATTATTGTTTACTGTAACTACAGTATGTATTTTCGTTAGTTAGTAATTTTAAAAAGTAAATAAAACTAGTATAATGTGTCGGTATTAACTGGGAATTTCTTGAGTTATATTTATAATTTTTTGAAATCGGTAGAATGGTTCGAGAGACTTCTGTATATTTAATAATTTTATTTGAAATAGAATACTTTTCGAGACTCTTCAGTATATTTTATTAATTTTTTGCAAAACTATGATATTGTTAGTACACTATAAAATATAGAAAAAATATTCAGACGTTGGAAATATATTTCTAAAACTCAATTTTGAGGAAATTAAATAAAAATAAGGGGTTAATCAAGGTTTAAATTATAGATAATAAATTTGGTTTATGTTATGAGTTATTAAAAGATAGAATTTGAAATTTTAAAGAGGGAAAATATTTATTTTGGAATTGTTGAGATTTATTTAAAAGATATGATGAGTTATTAGTAACAATTCAAGTCTTGAAAATTTCAGGAAAAAGTCTAGTTTTTTTAGAAATTATTTAAAGAGGTATAGGGCCCTTTTTAAAGAATTTTTGGAATAAAATATAAGGAAGAAAAATTTTACGAAATACCGAATAAGGGGAATTAATCTCCATTAATAGGACTAAGAAAGTAATCAAGGTAAAGGACTCCGCGTCCAGCGAATTTGTGTATCGACACTTGAGACGTGAGTTTACAGAGGGTAAATTCTATGCCTTGTGATTTTTCAAGTATTTGCCTTGAGTATTTTCAAGGATTGGTTTACGTGATCAATGCAGTCAAATGCGAGTTTCTATGTAGAAACGTTTTGGTGATCTAGAAGCGTAATTGATTCATGACTTGAATTATTCCCGAAATTTTTGTAATTTTCAAGACTGGAATGTCCGACGTTTTCCTGATGTATGTGTAGTAATTGATTCATGTTTGATGATATGTGCTTTGGTTGAGCTATGATTTGAAGTGAATGTGTATGGGTTTATTTCTTACTTTGAAGTTTTACGTTTATGAGTTATTGTTAGGGTTTAAGAACAAGTCCTTTTTTTAGAAGTACTTAACCTTCGAAGAAGGTGGAACCATTTTAATAGTTTTTATTCACTAGCGTCAGTCCATTGTATTTTGAGATTTTGATATGGAGCAGTCGCTATGCTCTTGGGACTTTTAAGATGAGCAGCAGTTATGCTCTCGAGAATCGTGGTGAAGAGCCAGCACGATTAGTTTAATATGTTAGGGGGGATGAATCGTTATGACTTCCCTAACTAAGCTTAAGTTTAAGTAAAGCCTGGATGACTTCTAATACGTATGAGTTGGGCAACCAAACTAGCTAGTGAGGGATCCCCATGTCAGTCAAAAGATTTAAGTCAAGATTTGAGTTTTAAGAAGGGAGAGAGTACCTTTAACTCCCGAAGAGTTTTAAGGGTTAAGATTTTTTTTAAGAATGGAAGTACAAACAACTTCCTTTCAAAATAGTGGGATGTTTCATTTTGTTATCAGAAGCGGTCTTCCTCTGTTTCTTGGTTCCCAACAAATACTGGAATGCCGGTCTCAGTTTTTAAAGGTTTTGTTTTAAAGGAAGGGGAAAAGATTTCAAGTCAAATATTTCTTTTAAGGATTTAGAATCTCTAGTGTGCTCTAAACAATATTAAGAGAGAAACAACTGAGTTCTAACGAGACCCTATCTGTGTACAATGCAAGTGTTGGCCAAAATCCCACAACACCTGTGCCACCACCAGTGAGACCTCCAATGGACTATGTAGCTTTCTGGAAAAGAAAAAGATGGAAGATTTTAAGGGGGAGTGTTCAACGGCCCCCATGGATGTAGAGCAGTGGCTAGCCAAGGTCGCTCGTATGCTAATCGAGTTGAGGGATGATGACGAGGACAGAGTACTACTAACAGTGTCCTTGCTGCAGGACGCTACCTACAACTGCTGGAATACACAACCTGCTAATCGAGAGAACCAACCGGGCATCACTTGGCCAGTGTTCATGCAGCTATTCAAAGACCACTTCATACCGGAGGCCTACCGAATCGGAAAGTAGATGGAATTCTTGTTGATAAGGCAGAAGTGGGGCAGTGAAGGCAGGGAGAGCGCAGCTGATTACACGGCCAGGTTTGACAAGCTAGTTACCTAAGGAGGGCCACAATTTCAGGATGCAGCTACTCAACGCACCCATTACCTGGAGAGCGTGAAGCCTGCTTTTAGGCTTCAGCTGCGTATATTGAATTTGAACAACAGTGAGGAGATCTATTAGGCAACTCTTCGGTTGGAGAGGGCAGATACAACTTTGCATGAGGGGATGCAACGTGAAGGGAACAAGAGAATGGCTAATAGCTTGTATGAGTGGCCAGGACCGCCGAGTAATCAGAGAAGGAGACCATCCCAGAGCTACTATGGGGCCACACGGAGCCAGGCCGGCTTAACCAGATCAGGGTTAACCTACATTCCTCGGGACCCATGCAACCAGTGTGGGAGAACTCACCTGGGAGAGTGTAAGGTGCACCTAGGACGCATCTGCTGTCACTACAACGAGCCGGGTCAATATGCTAGAGACTGCCTTGAGAGAGGAGGGCAAGGGAGAGCGCAATCCGAAAAATCAGTTCGGGGCGGAGGAGGAAGAACCTAGACCCGACAGCAGTTTGGTAACCAGCCAAACAGGTCCTATCTCCAGCAGGGGGCAATGTAGGGTTGTTCAACTGCAATAAGCGAGATCAGGGTAAGGATCTCAAGTATCTGGGAAACCAAGACTGTTTTCCGTGAGGAGGGAAGAAGTTGACGTTGTATCTGATGTGGTGACTGGTATGATCTCACTTTACCATCAGCCAGCTTTAGTACTGTTTGGTTCCGGTTCCACGCACCCTTTCATTTCTACCAAGCTTCCTAGAACCTTAGGAATACCATTTGTGAGGTTGGGGAAAAATTTAGGGTTAAGAACCCTAGTGGGGGATACCCTTATAGTAGACTCAGTCGTTCGCGGTTGCCTTATCACCGTGGTGGGGCACGAATTTGAGGCGAACTTGATTCTACTATCCTTCGACGAGTTTGATGTTATCTTGGGTATGGATTGGTTGTCAAGAATAGAGTGAAGGTGGACTGCTACAAGAAGGAGGTTAGCTTGGAAATAGAAGGAAAGGGCATTGCACTGTTCACAGGGACTAAGAAGCTTATTCCTGGATGCTTAATCTCCGCGGTTAAGCCATTCTCATTGATTCAAGAAGGATGTGAAGCATATTTAGCTCATGTGAAGGAGGTGCAAGCGAAGAAGATATAAGAGGTATCTGTCGTAAGGGAATACCCCAAGGTATTTCCCGAAGAGCAAGGGTGTTCTCAAAGATTGATCTACGTCCATGGTATCATCAGTTGAGGGTGGTCGATGGTTCAGTACCCAAGACGACTTTCCGGACTCGGTATTGCCATTACAAATTCTTGGTCATGCCATTCGGACTGACCAATGCACCGACAGCTTTTATGGCACTAATGAAATGTGTTCTTCATGAGTACTTGGACAAGTTTGTCATCGTCTTCATAAATGACATACTCATCTACTCGAGGAGTAAGGAAGAGCACGAAGAGCACTTTAGGGTGGTTTTGCAAAATTTTAAGAGGAGAAGCTATATGCCAAGTTCTCGAAGTGTGACTTTTGGTTGGAGGAAGTGTTTTTCTTGGGTCACGTGATTTACGGCCGTGGAGTTGAAGTGGATCCCAAGAATATTAAAGCCATGACAAACTGGGCTCCCCCAAAGAATGTTTTCGAAGTGTGGATTTTTCTATGTTTAGCTGGATACTACCGGAGATTTGTGGAAGGCTTCTCATGTATTGCAAGACTAATGACAAGGCTATTGCAGAAGGGAAGGCCATTTGTTTGGGACGAGAAGTGTCAAACGGCGTTTGAGTTGCTGAAGGAGAAGCTGACCTCTGCACCGGTGTTAGCACTACTAACCAACGTTGGGGAGTATTCCATCTATAGTGATGCTTCCTACCAAGGCGTGGGTTGTGTACTGATGCAGGATAAGAAGGTGATCCCTACGCTTCGAGGCAAGTACGACCACATGAGGTAAACTACCCCACCCATGACTTGGAGTTGGCAGCAGTGGTCTTTGCCTTGAAACTATGGACACTATCTCTACGGCGATATGTTCACCATCTTCACTGATCACAAGAGTCTCCACCACTTGAATGATGAGAAGGAGTTGAACATAAGGCAGAGAAGGTGGATGGAGTTGTTGAGTGATTATGACTACACCATTAACTACCATCTAGGAAAGGCAAATGTGGTGGTTGATGCCTTGAGCGAGATAAATGAGAGTCATTTACCAGAGTTGGTCTCTTTGAGGGCCATGAACGTGGAGTTGGAGCTAGAGGATGTGACGAATTTTTAGCAACCTTGAAGATTCGTCATATGCTGCAGGAACGAATCAAAGAGAATCAGGGAGAAGATTTGGAGCTGGAGAAGTACCGAAAGCAGGTGTTGGAAGGGAAGGACACCAAGTTTGAGCTAGTAGATGGTATACTGATGCATCAAGGCATATTGTGTGCTAGATGTCGATAAGCTAAGGAAGGATATTCTGGATGAAGCTCACTCTGCACCTTATGAGATGCACCCTGGGTCTACGAAGATGTATCTCACCCTCAAACAACATTTATAGTGGCCAGGGTTGAAGGAGGCAGGTGCACATGTCTACCAATGATTGGAGTGCCAAATGATTAAGGTTGAGCATCAAGCTCCAGTTATTGAGCCCTTACCGTTGAAGATCCCGCAGTGGACTTGGGAGAAGATAACCATGGATTTTGTGTATGGTTTGCCGAGGACCCCAAGGGGAAATGATGGAGTATGGGTGATTGTAGATCACTTCTCGAAAGTTGCTCATTTTATACCCATCAAGTTCAAGTTAGGGTTGGAGGAGTTGGCTAGGTTGTATGTGAGAGAGATTGTGCGACTGCATGGAGTCCCACTTAGCATCGTGTACGATCGCGACCTTCGCTTCACGGCACGGTCCTAGGTGAGTCTTCGAAAGGAAATGGGCACTAAAGTTCACTTCTCTACCGCATACCACCCCCAGACTGACGGGCAGTCACAGAGGACGATTCAGACACTGGAATACCTGCTGGTGGCGTGTGTCGTGACCATGGAATGAACTTGGGACGAGCATTTGCATCTAATGGAATTTGCTTACAACAACCAGTATCACAACTCGATACAAGCAGCTCCATATAAGGTTTTGTATGGGAGGAAGTGAAGTACACCACTATAATGGGATGCAGAAGGGGTACGACAGCTAGAGGGTGTAGAGATGGTACAGAAGTCAGTGGAGAAAGGTCGAGGTAATTCACCAAAACTTGAAGTCATGAAGTGGGTGATATGGTATTCCTAAGGGTATCTCCTTGGAAGGGAGTGATGTGATTTGGCAAGAAGGGGAAGCTTAGTCCGAGGTACATCGGGTCGTACGAGGTGTTAGAGCGTATTGGACACTTAGCCTATCGACTAGCCCTACCTCCAAGCCTATCTAGGATTCACGATGTCTTCCACGTCAGCAGGCTAAGGGCATATCGATCCAACCCTTAGCATCTGATCCATCACGAGGACATTTAGTTGGAAGACATTTGACATATGAGGAGGTCCCAGTTCAGATCGTGGATAGGCAAGAGGAAGAGTTGAGGAGGAAAATAATTGTTATGGTAAAGATTATATGCAGGAACCAGGGCAGCAGGCTGCGACTTGGGAGACAGAATGTAGCATGAAAGAGAGGTACTGTAACACCCTAACCTGTACGTATTACCTAATCATATTGTCCATACAATTGTAGCGGAATTAATCTCGGGTGTTACATTAATTATCAAAATTTACCCAAATAAAATTTCGACATGAATTACTCACATAATGGGCTAACAGTTCTTGCAACTAGACCTGCAAAATAATTCATCCAAATCCCTACATTCGTAGACATACATATATACTCACAACCATATACATTGGCTTTCATAGCCACAGTCACCGTTTTCATACCCACAAATGCATACCATACTTATACATGTCATAATTATCACAACTTACACAATTGCACAAATATACACATACTATCAACTTTCCACACCTGTGGATATCTCACACTACATCGGAAGCTAGTATGCACATGAAAATGTTCTCAAAACATTTTTACAAAAAGGTGTGGATCACTGGCCAAAATCCCAAGTAGTAGTCCAAGCACAGAATAGTTGAAGACCATACCTCATCTTGCCTTCAACTCTTGCTCAGCTCCCACCTATACACCTATCTACTGCTGCTGATGATGATGATCTGCTTACACATGGCATAAGCAGAGAAAAAGGATAAAGAGGGTCAGCTCATAGCTGAATGAGATAATCATAGCATCATGAGTTCATAACAAATCATACCCCTAACATACATCTAGCAAACAAGCCAAAGCACTAGGATCAGACCTCAGCCATCCGACATCCCAATAGGCAAAAGACTCAACCACCTTGACTTATGCATATGCATCTTATCATGTTTTAATCATAGGCGCCTGGCTACTCCCATGCTAATTACTCTCCCGGGAATACGGACGAAACATCTCGTGGATGTGGTCATATCGGACCCACCACTGCCAGTGTAGTCATATCGGACCTGACACCACTCTGAGTGTGGTCATATCGAAGTCAACACCACTATGGGTGTGGTCATATCTCATGATGAATCAACGGTCAACACCACATCAGGGGTGTGACCTAACATATCATAACGGAGTAATAGCATGGGGAGCCTTAATTACTATGTAATTGACCATGAGACCAAAGTACTCTTACTTGATATCCTTATACATGATCCATATCTCATTTTGCTTAATGATAATTCATTACTTGGACATGTTGTTGACCTGGCCACAATTGGCTCAACATAACCAAGAGTCGTATAATTCCACTTCCTCGGGATAAACCCTCGTGCAAGTCATCCTCCTTAAACATCATAATATCACCAGGGAATATATGTTTTACCACATGTGCATCAAAATACAACAATCATGAAAAATCATACCCAATCACCTTCTCGAACCATCATAAAACATATTAACAGTCAAGCCCACAATGTGCAACATATACACAATCATAAGCATAAACAAGGTCCATATCGATTAGGGCAAGTCAATAATATCATACAACAATCCATTGTTCATCATATAGCAGAAAAGTCCATACACCCCTAATCATGCCATTCTAGTTCACCTAGGTCAATTCTAAGCATCACTATAATTATCGTGATACGACAAACCCGGTATGTCGTGCTAATCCCTCACTAGTTCTGGTCGTTCAAACACCAGTTCTAGCCTCCCGTACCCCAACTTCACTTTCTCAAACAAACCCGGAATCAAAATCCGAGATTGTCTTAATATCCCCTGCAGTGTCCCCGTCAATGTTAGTTCTAGGCTCCGGATCAAATTTTCGATAAAAACACATCAAACCCTGGTCAGAGCTAAATTCAGCGATTTGGACCCTGACCTAAATAATTGCCGAAATTCTTGGATAGAACTAGAGGATTGATTACCTCACTGCAGGAAGCTCGTATATGAAATTTGGGCTCAATCCGGCTTCCGGATACTCCCAAACCATAATTTGGCTTATCGGGAATTCAAGATATTCCTAAACCAAAAACTCGTTTTAAAGCTCTAAATCGATAAATCACGATGTATAGATGAATTAGGCATTACTTACTGGATTTTTGGATCACTATAGCTCAAGAATTGAGCTTCGCAAAATTCCCTGTCGACTCCCCTGTTCGGCGCTTTTGTTCGGCTCTGGGTACAAGAATGGTAATGGAGATGATGATGGAAAAGAATGGACACGGGTGAATTATATATACCCGGCCTAATTATATATATAATTAATTACATATAATATATTATATATATAATTAATTATATACTTATCCGATCGATAATCCGATTTTTGTCGAAATACTATCAAAATACTTGATTTAAAATCGCGAACTTTCTAGCGATCGAAATACGAGTTTAGCCGGAATGGAATGTTACAATTCTCCCCTCCTTCAAAGATTTTGTCCCCGAAACCTATCCTTGAGTTGTACTCTAAGTCCGCTTACTTACTCTTAACATGGTCTATCGTGGATACACCATTATCTAACTCTTAGGTTAGGAGATCTGAATTACATAACTAAACACATAACACCTCAAGTTCCCAATATATGGTTTCAAAAACCTATACTGGGTTATAACAGCAAAAGCACATCCACAAGTTCAAAACATAACTTACTAAGCAAGATTGTTAACCTTTAAAGTAGGTCGCTACCAACTCAGGGTACTTCTCTTGCATTCTTGCTCCAGTCTCCCAGGTAGCACTCTCACTTTCTTGATTCCTCCACACAACCTCCAACATTGGAATTTCCTTCCTACGAAGAGTCTTAATCTGAAAATCAACAATCTCAACTGGAACCTCTTCAAATGTCAAATCTGGACCCAACTCTATATCTTCTGGTTGTATAACATGGGAAGGATCCACTTTGTACCTCTTCAGCATACTAACATGAAATACATTGTGGATTTGGGATAGCTCTGGAGGCAATGCTAGTTTATATGCCACTGGTCCAATCTTCTCTGTGATTTCATAGGGTTCAATATACCGAGGTGCAAGTTTCCCTTTCTTACCAAATCTGATTTCGCCTTTCCAGGGTGAAACTTTTAGAAATACTTTCTCACCCACTTCAAAATTAACTTCACGCCTATTTGTGTCAACATAAACTTTCTGTCAATATTGAGCCACCCTCAAACGCTCCCTGATTTCCTTGACCTTATCAACTGTGATCTGAACTATCTCAGGCCCTGAGATTTGTCTTGCTCCTTCTACATCCCAACATAATGGTGTTCTACACTTGCTCCCATAAAAGTGCTTCATATGGTGGAACACCCAAGCTACTATGGTACTGGTTATTGTAAGCAAACTCAATCAGAGGCAAATGGTTAATCCATGATTCCTCCCATTGCAATACACATGATCGAAGTAACTCTTCCAAGGTAAGGATGGTTCGTTCACTCTGCCCATCTGTTTGAGGATGATAAGCTGAAGTAAAATGTAGTTTAGTTCCCAAGGCATCATGTAAACTTTTCCAAAACCGAGATCTGAGACTCGGGTCTCGGTCAGAGACAATAGAAATTGGCACACCATGAAATCTGATGATCTCCTTAATATATAGTTGAGACAAAGTCTCCAGTGATAGTTTCCATCTAATGGGTAAAAAGTGAACCGATTGGGTCAGTCGGTCCACAATAACCCATATTGCATCTTTTCCCCTTGATGATGGGAGACCATATACAAAATCCATTGTGATTCTTTCCCACTTCCATTCTGGAATTGGAAGTGGTTGCAGTTTTCCCACAGGAGCTTGATGTTCTGCCTTAACTTTCTGACATACCAGACATGTGAAAACATGTTCAGCCGCTTCCTTTTTCATCCCACGCCACCAAAAATATGGTTTGATCGTGTGATACATTTTAGTTGCTCCTGGGTGCATAGCATAAGCAGAAGAATGAGCTTCATCTAGGATCTCTTTCCTCAAGTTATCAACATTAGGAACACATGCTCTTCCATTCATCTTCAACATGCCATCTACCATTTCAAATGGGCTTTCTTTTCCTTCCTCAATGTCTTGAATGATTTTTGCCAACTCTGGGTCCTCCTTCTGCTTCTCACGAATTTTTCCATGCAACAAAGGTCGAATGTTTAACCGAGCTAGTAACCCTGTCACACCATCCACTTCCAAATCAACATTCTTTGCCCTCAAATCAACCAGATCCTTTATTTCTTCTTCCCCTTTCTGCTTAGGGCATCAACAACTACATTAGCTTTACCTGGATGGTAATCAATTGTACAATCATAATCTTTTAGAAGTTCAATCCATCTCCGCTGGCGACTATTTAAATCCTTCTGATCCATAATATACTACAGGCTTTTATGATCAGTGAGGATTTTAAAAGTCTCACCATACAAATAATGTCGGCAAATCTTAAGAGCAAATACCACCGCTGCCAATTCTAAGTCATGAGTGGGATAATTTACTTCATGAGGACGCAATTGCCTAGAGGGATATGCGATCACTCTTCCATCTTGCATTAACACACAACCCAATCCTTGATACGAGTCATCACTATACACCACGAACTCTCCATGGTTTGAAGGTAAAGCCAGTACTGGTGCTGTGGTCAATTTCTTCTTCAGTTCATCAAAATTCTTTTGACATGATTCATCCCAAACATACTTGGTATTCTTCCTCAATAGTTTAGTCAATGGTGCAACAATTTTAGAAAATGCTTCTACGAACCGCCGATAGTAACCCGACATGCCAAGGAAACTTCTCAATTCCGACACATCTTTTGGTGGAGCCCAACTCACCACTGCTTCTACCTTTTTTGGATCCACCTCGACACCTCTTCCAGAAATTACATGTCCCAGAAATATTACCTCCTTCAGCCAAAACTCACATTTTGAGAATTTCGCATATAATTTTTTTCTCTTAGAATTTGCAACACAATTCTAAGGTGAGTTTTTTGCTCTTCTTCATTTTTAGAATAGATGAGAATATCATCTATGAACACAATCACAAACTTATTAAGATATTCATGGAAAACTCTGTTCATAAGAGCCATAAATACTGCTGGCGCATTAGTGAGTCCAAAAGGCATTACCATGAACTCATAATTCCCATATCTTGTTCTAAAAGTTGTCTTTGAGGTTGCTCCATCTGCCACTTTCAATTGATGGTATCCAGACCTCAAATCAATCTTAGAAAAGACTGATGCACCCTGCAATTGATCAAACAACTCATCTATTCTTGGGAGGGGATAAATATTCTTCACTGTTGCTTTATTCAACCTCCGGTAGTCAATGCACATTCTCATGGAGCCATCTTTCTTCTTGACAAACAAAATCGGTGCACCCCAAGGTGAGATGCTAGGTCGAATAAACCCCTTGTCTAGCAATTCTTGCAACTGTTCTTTAAGCTCCTTCAGCTCAATTGGTGCCATTCTATATGGTGCCATTGAAATTGGTGTTGTGCCAGTTACCAATTCAATATCAAACTCTACTTCCCTTTCTGGTGGAAGGCCGGGAAGTTCTTCGGGGAATACATCAGGAAACTCCCTTACCACCTCGACATCCTCAACCTTCTTCTCATTTACAATAGTAACTTAAGCAAGAAAGGCTTCACAACCTTCCTTCACTAATCGAAAAGCTTCCAAGACAGAAAGAAAACCATGAGTCTCCTTTTTCTTAATGCCTCGGAATACAAAATGACCTTTATCTGGTGTGTTGAATAACACTTCTTTCTTTTGACAATCCACAACAGCTCCACGTGTTGCCAGAAAGTCCATCTCAAGGATGACATCGAATTCATCAAAAGGTAGAAGAATTAAATCTGCTGCTAGGAAAGCTCCTTCCACACAAATGAAGGAACTTCTAATAACTGAATCTACCTTCAAGGTATCTCCCACAGGTGTTTTAACATTTAAGGTATAACCTAGCTTATTTGGTACTATGCGTAGTCTATGTGCAAACGTATATGACATGAATGAGTGCGAGGAACCAGTATCGATCAAAGCATCTAATTGCTTGCCAAGGATAGAAAGCATACCAGTCACAACTTCTGGTGCCACTTTGCCTCACCTCGAGTCATTGCATAAACCCTCGGTGTTCTCTATGTTCCTGCACCCTGAGTACCCCTTCCTGTTGGTTGATTCTGACCACCACCTCTACCACCCTGTGAACCACCACGACCACTATGAAATCCACTACGGCCTCCTTGATAACCACCTCTAGTTTGGGCTCTACTAAATTGCACTGAAGGTTCAGACTGAGTAGGTCTTCCTCCTCCCCAATAAGGACAGTTCCTCATGATGTGATCCGGCTGGCCGCATTGAAAGCATGCTCCAGAAAACCTCCAACACTCTTCAAAGTGTCTCTTCTGACAAACTTGACAAACTGGAGCTTGTGTGGCTGAGGGAACTGGTCTTGTGTTCCTCTCAGCCCTCAACTTCATAGGCTTCATACTTAAGTGTTGCCTCTTTGATTGTGGTCATACTCTCTTCATCAACCCTGTGGATCTTTTCTTTCAACCCTAGGCGTAGCCCATGAAAAGTATCTCATCTTCTTCTTATGCTCAGTATCCGCGAACCCATCTTCAAAGTAGAGTAGTCGAACAAACTTGATGGTATACTCAGTAATTGTCATGTTCTCCTACTTAAGGTTGGCGAATTCATTATTCTTTTCCCTGATAAAAGCTTCAGGAAGAAACTCTGTCTTAAAGGCCTTCAGGAACTCTTCCCAGGTGAACTGAACTTGTTGGCCATTAACTCATGAGATTGAAGAACACCATCTCCTCGCGTACCCCTTTAGGAGAAAAACAACATATTGTACTTTTTCCTCTGGGGTTGCATAAAGATACTCAAACACATCTTCCATCTCCCTCAACCACTCTACCACATCATCCGGACTCACATCTCCCTTGAAATCCCTACCACCCAAACTTTTCATCTTTGCATAGTCTAATACGGGAGGTCTAGCATCAACCGCCTCCACTCCTCTCGACTGGTCGGTAGGAACATTATGACAACTTTCGTGCGAGCTACAAGGAAATATTGGCCTAAGATTGATCCACACAAAATTCATTCTTCACCCACTCTCTCACTTGGTTAAAACAAAACAAAAAAACAAAATAATTACTTGAAAACAAATAAGTTCAAAACTCAATTTTGAAAACCATGATGCAGGTAATTTCATCCAACATACCAATACACATAATCATGTAAAACTCAATTCTCAGTTTAAGTCATTATGAGGTACTCCCCTCCTTAGAAGTATTTAACTTCCCATTGGGCATAGTACATCATAACAACAAAAAGAGGGAACCGTGCTCTGATACCAAACTGTAACACCCTACCCTGTACGTATTACCTAATCATATTGTTCATACAATTGCAGCGGAATTAATCTCGGGTGTTACATTAATTATCAAAATTTACCCCAATCAAATTTCAACATGAATTACTCGCGTAATGGGCTAACAGTTCTTGCAACTAGACCTGCAAAATAATTCATCCAGATCCCTGCATTCGTAGACATACATATATACTCACAACCATATACATTGGCTTTCATAGCCATAGTCACCGTTTTCATACCCACAAATGCATACCATACTTATGCATGTCATAATTATCACAACTTACACAATTACACAAATATACACATATTATCAACTTTCCACACCTGTGGATATCTCACACTACATCGGAAGCTAGTATGCACATGAAAATGTTCTCAAAACATTTTTACAAAAAGGTGTGGATCACTGGCCAAAATCCTGAGTAGTAGTCCAAGCACAGAATAGTTGAAGACCATACATCATCTTGCCTTCAACTCTTGCTCAGCTCCCACCTATACACCTATCTACTGCTGCTGATGATGATGATCTGCTTATACATGGCATAAGCAGAGAAAAAGAGGGTCAGCTCATAGCTGAATGGGATAATCATAGCATCGTGAGTTCATAACAAAGCATACCACTACCATACATCTAGCAAACAAGCCAAAGCACTAGGATCAGACCTCAACCATCCGACATCCCAATAGGCAAAAGACTCAACCACCTTGACTTATGCATATGCATCTTATCATGTTTTAATCATAGGCGCTTGGCTACTCCCATGCTAATTACTCTCCCGGGAATACGGACCAAACATCTCATGGATGTGGTCATATCAGACCCACCACCGTCAGTGTAGTCATATCAGACCTGACACCACTCTGGGTGTGGTCATATCTCATTATGAATCAACGGTCAACACCACATCAGAGGTGTGACATAACATATCATAACGGACTAATAGCATGGAGAGCCTTAATTACTATGTAATTGACCATGAGACCGAAGTACTCTTACTTGATATCCTTATACATGATCCATATCTCATCTTGCTTAATCATAATTCATTACTTGGACATGTTCTTGACCTAGCCACAATTGGATCAACATAACCAGGAGTCGTATAATTCCACTTCCTCGGGAAAACCCTCGTGCAAGTCATCCTCCTTAAACATCATAATATCACCAGGGAATATATATTTTACCACATGTGCATCAAAATACAACAATCATGAAAAATCATACCCAATCACCTTCTCGAACCATCATAAAACATATTAACAGTCAAGCCCACAATGTGCAACATACACACAATCATAAGTATAAACAAGGTCCAAATCGATTAGGGCAAGTCAATAATATCAAACAACAATCCATGGTTCATCATATAGCAGAAAAGTCCATACACCCCTAATCATGCCATTCTAGTTCACCTAGGTCAATTCTAAGCATCACTATAATTATCGTGATACGACAAACCCGGTATGTCATGCTAATCCCTCACCAGTTCTGGTCATTCAAACACCAGTTCTAGCCTCCCGTACCCCAACTTCACTTTCTCAAACAAACCCGGAATCAAAATCCGAGATTGTCTTAATATCCCCTGCAGTGTCCCCGTCAATGTTAGTTTTAGGCTCCGGATCAAATTCTCGATAAAAACACATCAAACCCTGGCCGGAGCTAAATTCAACGATTTGGATCCCGACCTAAATAATTGCCGAAATTCATGGATTAGAACTAGAGGATTGATAACCTCGCTACAGGAAGCTCGTATATGAAATTTGGGCTCAATCCGGCTTCCGGATACTCCGAAACCCTAATTTGGCTTATCGGGAATTCAAAAAATTCCTAAACCAAAAACTCGTTTTAAAGCTCTAAATCGATAAATCACTATGTATAGATTAATTAGGCATTACTTATGGGATTTTTGGATCACTAGAGCTCAAGAATTGAGCTTCGCAAAATTCCCCGTCGCCTTCATGTTCGGCGCTTTTGTTCGGCTCTGGGTACAAGAATGGTAATGGAGATGATGATGGAAAAGAATGGACACGGGTGAATTATATATACCCGGCCTCTTAATGTTATTAATTATATATAATATATTATATATATAATTAATTGGTGCCTTCTATGGTACCTCGGGTGAAATTCGGTGTACTGCATACCTTGGGTATGAAAACGCTATCTAGACCTCGAATTAGCAGGATTTTTGGGCATGATACTATACCCTAACCATTAATGAGTGAACCCTATGTCCTAATTATCCAAATCATAAACTATAACCCCTAAGATGGTGCATTGATTTTTTTGCTTATATTTGGATGAATCATAACCGTCGATTATTATTTCTAATTAAATTGATCTTGGGGTATATGATGTAGAGAATTAAGACCAAGATGTTGATCTTTAAGAGTTAGATTATAGTATCATGTCCGAAAAATAAGTCAATTCAAGTTCTGGATAGCGTTTTCTTACTCAAGGTATGCGGTACCCTGGATTTCTCCCTAGGTACCGTAGAACTCCCCATAATTAATTATATATAATATACTATATTATATATATATATATATATATATATGTATATATATATATATATAATTAATACATATACTTATTCGATCGATCGATAATCCAATTTTTGTCGAAATACTATAAAAAAACTCGATTTTAAATCGCGAACTTTCTAGCGATCGAAATACGAGTTTAGCCAGTATGAGATGTTACAGGTACCCAGAGTTGTTTAACGATGCTTAGATCAGTATTTGGTGGATCTCTATGTATTTTCTCGTTTAGTCCTCATTACTCGATATTTCAATAATAAACCCAGCGATTCAGTTAGTTCCCCTGAACACAACGACTTAGTTCAGCCCAAAGTTTCGAGGTCAAAATTTTTCTTAAGAGAGAGGGAATGTTATACCCCAGATAAACCAGTTCCGTCAAACACTGTGTATCGTCAAGCAATTAATGAATTATTGTTCATATTCTACATTTTCAATTTCGGGGACGAAATTTTATAGAGGTGGAGGAAATGTAACACCAATATTTGAATGTAGGTTCGATCGAACTGTTAGGTCGACGATTACGTATGAAGGGTTGGAACTAATTATTATTATTATTATTATGATTATTAATAATAATCATCTCCTCCCACTCATTTTCACTAGCAACAAAGGGGAAAAAGGAAAGAAACGGAAAAAGAATCCCCCACCCACCCTGTAATGAACAGGGAATTGGAAAAGGGGCTAGCGGTAAGTAGCATTAATAAGGGGACTACTTTGGATATTTTACAAACAACTATAAAGGGATTGTCCTAGTGTACTGTCCGGATGATGGTTTCTACCTCTTTCCCTTGTGTTTCTCCCACTTCTAGCATGGAGTAGATTTCTTTTTCAATTGGCTGTTGTGAAACTCTAACTATCAACCATGTAGTTTCTATTATGTGAATTGAATGATTGTTTATGGGTGTTGTTTAATTCAATGATTGAGGTATTATTCATGTTCATTATGCATGTTTTGTGCTTAGCAATCTTATTAGCCACTTTAACCTAGATTAGAGAGGAAAAACCTCATTTCAAGGGAGGCTCAATTGAGTTGGTATTCCTAGGGATTTTTAAAGTCACCTATCTAGGTTAATTTAGGGCAAACCTCGATGTTGGATTAAACAATTTGGTTAAGCGTGATTAAGCCGCCCAACCATTGGGTTGAGTGAGGGAGTAAGTCAACCATCGATTTCCTAAACCGAGAGGGCCGAGTGACAGCCTATAATGTATCCCTCGATTTAGCAATCGAGAGTGTTGTTTACGAACATATTTGCGTCCCCTAGCGGTTCGCGGTCACCTTGCCATAACAATCATTTCGGTTCACATACCATGGTAGTAGTTAGGGGGAAGCGACATCCAAGTGATCTCTCTCAACAAAGAGCTCTCAAAACCGTTCACTTTTGTCTTGCTTTACTTTAATTAGCAAACTTTTCAACCAAAACCGAGTCGCTAGATAATGATTCAAATGTCTGAAGTAGGGGTACACGGACCAGCCCGAGTCAATATTTAAGCATACTTGCCCTGTACTGCACCTAACTAAGGTTTATACTTGGACCTTAGGCGGGAATTGATTGTGGTATTCGGGACGAGTAAAGTTTTTGGCGTCGTTGCCGGGGACACCACGGTCCGTTATCTTGAAAAAGAAAATTATTGTTAATCTAGCTTTTAATTTCCAGTTTTGAAAGTGTGTGTTCTTTGCTTGTGCTAGACTTGGCGATGTTTTCTGATTGTGTGTAGGTGGTGCATGACCCGGAGTAACCCGGCACCTTTGCTACCACTTGACGAGGACATAAACCAAGCTCTCAGGATCCTAGCACAAGAGAGAGAGCTAGCGGAGGCAAGGAGAAGGAGTGAAGGAATGGGCCAACAATCGGGTCCAGGTGCTAGTGAAGAAAAAGTCGAAGAAGTGGAAGTTGAACTCGTAGTTGGAGTAGAAATGGCGAGGAACCAAAGACAAGATGGAGCTTCCCAAGCTCATAACCTACACGATGCGGTGGAGGAAGAGGAAGCCCCAAGGACAATGGGGTACTATATTTCCCCACGGCCAACGGACAATCGCCGATCCTACACCCTCCCGTGGCGGCAAATAATTCAAGATCAAGCCAACTCTAGTGACTATGATACAGAATAATGCTTTGTTCCACGGCCTGGAGAACGAGTCACCAAGAGAGCACGTGCATAGATTCTTGGAGCTCGCGGGAAGCTTTAAAATCAATGGTGGGTCGGCCGAAGCATTGCAAATAGGGCTTTTCCCCTACTCACTTACGGGAAAAGCGCTTCGGTGGCTAAACAATCGCCCACCTCAGTCAATCACCTCATGGGACGATCTTCTCAACAAATTCATGACTTGCTACTGCCCACCTTTGAAGACAGCGGAGTGGAGAAAGAAGATTACCCATTTTAAGCAAGAAGAGGACGGGACCTTGAGGGACGCTTAGGAGCGGTACTTTGATTACTTTCTTTAGTGCCCTTACCATGGGTTTGAAGAATAGTTCCGGATTGAAACCTTCTACGGAGGTCTAATCCAAGAAGAAAAAATTCTCATCGACTCCCTATGTCAAGGGAAATTGATGAATATGACTCCGCCCCAAGTAACCGAGGTACATGAAGACATGGCCCTTGGGGGGTATGATTGGGGGTTGACTAGAAGTGGGAGGAGAAGAAATGATAGGGGAGTGACAAGCGTGGGAGCCAGCGCTCCACTTGAGGCGAAGTTGGATAAGTTGAGAGAGGTAATGCTTGAAGATAAGAGGTAAGGGAAAATGCCGGTGATGTCGTGCGACGGTATTCGAGCACCAGCCATGAGATGGCGGAGTGCCAGGAAATGAAGGAGGCAAACACTCCGGTGGAACAAATCAACTTCGTGGAAAATGCTAGGGCTAACAACCCGTATAGCAATACTTATAATCCCGGATGGAGGAACCACCGAAATTTTGCGTGGTCATCACCGACTAATCAAAGGCCCCCGGGTTTTCAAGGCCCTACGGGAAATTACCAACCTCGGCCGACCTTCATCCAACAAAGGCCTCAAGTCCAAGGTTTAAGCTTCCAACAACCGTACCAAGCACAAGGTGGCCTAGGATTTCAAAAACAACAACAACCCAACAAGCTATCTAAGCTTGAAGACCTAGTGAACACCTTTGTGAGTATGAGTGCTCAAAAGTTAGAGAAAATAGAGCAATTCATGGATGTGGCGACTACCAAGTTTACCTCGGTTGAGGCGGGTCTCCGAAGCCATCAAGCAGGCCTCCAAAGTTTGGATGTGCAATCGGCAATCTTGCCGGCATCCTCACCAAGAGACCAAAGGTGGCCCTACCTTCCCAAACCGTGACGAACCCCAAGGATCATGCCGAGGTGAATGCAATTCAAGTGGGGAGTGTGAAGGTGATTTCAGGAGGAGTCACTAAAGAAGTGATTGAGAAGGAATATACCAACCCAAAGGATGGAGAGAGGAAGGCGGCAAGGAAGGCATCGCCGACACAACCCCCGGGGGTTGAGTACACGCCGCCTCTTCCTTACCCCCCCCCCCTCCTCCCGAGGATGTACAAGGAGAGGTTAGAGAACGAGTTTGGAGGTTTCATGGAAATGCTCCGCAACCTCCACCTCAATGTCCCTTAGGTGAACTTAAGACCACTAAGCTTAGCATCACCTTAGCCGACCGTTCGGTCATTAGCTCGAGAGGTATTGTGGAGGACATGTTGTTGCAAGTGGGCAAGTTTTGCTATCCGATTGATTTCGTGATTCTCAACATAAGTGAGGAGTCGGATATGCCACTCATACTCGGTTGTCCTTTCCTCGCCACCGCCAAGGCATTGATAGACGTTAATGAGGGGACCTTAATTATGAGGGACGGTAAGGAGAGAATCAAGCTTGAAATTAACTCTAAGGCTAGGAGTGAGGAAGTGAAGGAAGTGGTTTCAAATGATGTGAATGTGAGTGGAGGAGAGCCTCTAAAGGCAAAACTTATGTTGCTTGCGATAATGTTGGACAGGAAGTCAAGGAGGGTTCTACGCTGAAGGAGAAGAGGAAGAATGCATGGAGGCAAAATATGAAGAAAGCTTTGGCCCAGAGGAAGGAGAAGGCCAAAGCGAAGTTGGCCAACCAAGGGGGCCAACTCATGGAGCTTAAGATGGGAGGCTACAAGCCTCGCCCCGAGAGTGTGGTGGATCCACTCTCGGTGGCTTCACGTTCCAAGTCGTAATCGATCCCCAGCCGTCAAGCTAATGACGATAAATTAGCGCTTTTTGGGAGGAAGCGCAACGAAGTTTTGTTTTTTTCCCCCTTATTTTGTTTGTGTCAAGTGAAGAGTTCAAGTGGTCAAGTTGTGTCCCAATGCCAAGTTTTGTGATTTTGCGATTTAAGGTTCTGTTATGATCGATTAGGAGGCACAGTGGAATATGTGTTAAGTCAAAATTTTCTCAGAAGTGTCCTATTTTCACTAATGTTCACGGACGAATTGCTTAGTTCACGGTCTTACAAGACCGTGAACTGGGCGCTTCTGCATGTTCACCACCTATTGCCCAACCCCAGTTCACGGACGCATTTGAGTGTTCACGGTCGCTGAGACCGTGAACAAGGCAACGCGTCCGCGAACTCCGTGTTGTGCCTATAAAAGGATCATGAACAGCGAATCTTCACTTCACGACCCAAATCTCGCCAGAAAATTCAAATTCTCGCCGGAAAACTGCGAAATTTCGATGGTTTTTCAAATTTTCCCCCATTTCCGGCGAGCTAAACCCAAAACTTACTCCATACCCATTCTCCCCTCATCAAAACCGGCCTATGCTGCAATTTTGGGGAGATTTGGGGCAAGTTTTTTCCTGTCAAGTCGCCGGCGCCGAGTTTCCGACGAAGCTCCGTCGACCCCTCTTCGGTATGTTTTTCGGCCATTTTTCGCCTTCCTCTACCGCACCTCACTTCCTCCTACGTCCTACTTGCGTCTCCAAGTTGGTTTTTTTTTTTTGCTCTACCTTATTAAATTGTGGAGAATAGGATTAGGTAGTGAAGTGAGGATGGTTTTTGTGCTTTGCATGACTGAATCTAGATTAAGGGCAAGGAATTAGGTGAATTTGGTTGATTGAATGGTGGAATGATTTTGCTTGAGCTTAGTTGAGCCTTGGTGGGCGTGTTTGAACCGAATCGTCTTTATTTTTAGAATTTGCCCACCAAGTGCTATGTTGTGAATGCATGTAGAGTTTTATGCTTGATTGGTGAATGGTAGCCACCGTGGTATTGGTTGTGGTTCGAACTTTTGTGTGCTTGAACAATGAAATAATCACAACCATGCCAGGGTGTGCTTGAGCTTAAATGTTTGATATCCATGGTGGAGATATAAGTATGGTGGAATCTCTTTTCCTCCCAATGAGAATTATTTGATGATTGTTTCCACGTATAGTGTAGTTTTTCAATTTGAGCATAATGGTTAACTTGGAGCACGAGTACATCCGCTACCTGGTGCATCACCCGGATTTTGGTGACAAGTTCGCCTACCAAAGGGATAGCTCGATTGGGCCTCATTGGCGGCTGGACCTGGACATGTTCAACCTGTTCAGGTGCCGAGCTGCGATGACCGAGGTGCTTTGTCACCCCCAGTGGCGCCAGCTCCTGATGGTGGATGAGGAGATCTACCATGATCTCTGCGTGGAGTTCTACTCTTGATGGTGGATGAGGAGATCTACCATGAGCTCTGCGTGGAGTTCTACTCCACTTTCTCCCACGTCGTCCCGTACTGCAAGAAGAGCCGACCGCGAGTGGAGTTCATGCTAGGAGGTCAGTCACGAGGGTTAACCTACGATGCCTTTGCTTAGGCCATGGGGCTCGACACCACCCACATGATGATGATGTAGGGGCAGTACACAGTCGACTTCAACTATCAGGGAGCATTACGAGCCCTCTCCCGCCCCGAGCATGAGCACGACGAGTTTGAGGGGAGCCGCACCAATGCGGTGAAGCTGAGGACTCCTTGGAGGATCCTCCACACATTGCTCACCCGATCAGTCGTCCCCAGCCTCCACTCAGGCCATCTGATGACGAACAGAGGGCTCATTGCCCTATACTACATGAGGAGTCCAGCTGAGCCAATCCATCTGGGATCTCAGATCGCCACTTTTCTCTCCCGGTGTCTGGAACAGAATAGAGTGGACACTATGCACATGGGGGGCCTCATTACGAGGATAGCCTCACACTTCCATGTGGATCTTGCTCACTGTACCAGCATCGGGAGGACAGAACCCTTCCTAGTGGAGACCCTTTACAACCAAAAGATGGTACTCAAGGGAGAGCGAGGAGTGGAGTACCTCGAGGGACTCCGACCATCCGGAGTCATAAGATCAGCAGTTCCCCCGGCTCCAGTGGATCCTGACCTCGAGGGCCCACCACCAGTAGAGCAGCTACCTGCTCGAGCACCTGGCCGCCGCTGGCGTTCCGCGCTCCAGCGCCCAGCCACCACCAGCAGCAGCAGAAGGTGATCCCCTCGTCCAGAGGGTGAATCGCCTAGAGACGAGCTTCGTGGGAGTCACTTCCCGCTTCGACCGGCAGACCGATCTCCTCGAGCTGATGGCTCGATGCTAGGGCATCCTTCCAGATGAAGGAAAGGGTCCTTCAACTGGAGAGAGGTAGCCGACGAGTGAGACATGTGGCAGAGTCGATTTCTTTCGCCCCACTACTCTACTTGTGATCCTGAACTTGTTGTTTTTGTTATTTTTCTTTCTTTTGTGTGTGTGCGATAATAAACTACTACTATCGTATTGTGTTGTGTAATGACCTCGCCTCGAGCGAGTCGTATTGTGTTTGTGTGTGTGTTTTTTGTCTCTCTTTGAAGCTCAAAATATCCTACCCCAGATTCGATTCCAACTTTCATTCACCAAGCCCAAGCAGTAACATCATTCTACCCCTTTCTTACGCCATTGAGGGCAATGTCGAACTTAAGTGGGGGGGGGGGGGTAGTTTACTATTATGCTTGTGTGAGTGTGATTGATCCTTAGAGCCTTTTGTATGCCCAAATTTCAAAAATTTGAGGCCTCCAAGCAATGATTGCATGGGAAAATCTCGTGTTTATTGCACTGATCTTGAAGTGTTGAATGTGATCGAGTATATCCTATGATGATGACTGAGAGGTCCATTAAGATAGTGCAAAAGTTTAGTTCTCATGTGTGTATAAATGAATGGATGTCTTGTCTCAATTACTTGTTGACTACAACTTGACATGCATTGTGTTTTGTGAATGGGAATAGATGGTTGGATGACTAGGTAGCCTTGTGAGCTTTAAGTTGATCGTTTCTTTCTTGTGTGCTTAGATCCATCTTACCATGGCGAGTAACATCACCTTTGTCAGTAGTGAGTATGATGGAGGCATAGGATTAGTCCACGCCCAAATGTGGATTGTCCCCAAATGTGTTATCCACTAGTCAACCCCTTTGAGCCTTGTGACTTCGAGGGTCGTTCTTAAGTTAGGAGCTTCGTGCTTGTGAGCTTAATGGTGTTGATAGAACGACCCATAATCCTTTCTTCGTGTCTAAACATGAGTCGTCCTTGTGTCCCGGAGCTCTCACTTTTGAGTTCCATAGAGGTTCTACATAGGAGGTTTGTGTGCGGTTCTTGCTAGGAATGAAAAATGAAGTGTAGTGTTGGAGTGAGTTCTTGAAAAGAGAGCATTGGTCGCTAAATGTATAGGTGGCAAAGTTTTTACTCTCTAGTACCCCCCTTGAAAAGAAAAGAAAATGAAAGGAAAAAAAAGAAAAGAGAAACAAAAAAGATGTAATAAAACGGGGTAAATAAAGTAGAGAGTGCCACGGAAAACCAAAGTGTATGCTCTAGGGGGGTTTCTTGGCAATCAAGCCATTGAAACCCCCCACATTTTTTTAGAACTCCTTCACTACCAAACATTAATGTGCTAGCAAGAGTTGACCGAGGAAGAGTGATTTGATGTTGTTCACGACGGGTGATAGGTTGGAAGGGAGAGATAAGGTTTTTGGCCGATGCTAGTGGCCTTTGGCTGAGGAGAAGGGTTTTAGTCGAAACCATAGAAACTTCGGGTCTAGGTTGAAGATGTAGAACCTCAAGTCATGATTGCCACCACTCAAAAAAGCCTTTTTTCCATTTAGAGGTTACCGTCGTGGTATTGAGATTATAGGGCCGAGTGTTTATGATTGTGCACATCTTTTGCACCAAAAAGGTCCCGACCCCACTTGTATTGAGAGTGAGTGATTCATTCTTGTTTTGCATGTCATATCATACCTCGGTGAGGACCTTTGTTGCCTTTCCATTTGTTCCTCGTACTTGAATTCTATGCATGGTTGGTTGTGGTTGATAAGTGGTATTGTTGAGACTTGCATTGATCCATGAACAAGGTGAGAACTTTTCGTTTGCCCACTTTTGGTGGCCTCGAATGTTGTTTGTGGTGGATGTTGGTATTGCTTGGTCCATGCATTAATTGTCAATAGCCATTGAGAATTCCCACTTTGTGCCCTTTGAGTTGTCCCCAAAGTATGTTTGTAGGTTGAAATATTACCTTGGGTGAAATGGTTTGCTTGGGGATAAGCAAACGTTTAAGTGCGAGGGAGTGATTCGGGCCTAATTGTACACATTTTACCACCATTTTCCTTAGGTGTTTGTGCCAATTGTGTTCCTAAAAGTGTGGTTTTACGCTAGGTTTCTTGTCTTTTAGCATGTTTCAGGATTTAACAGGTGAAACCAGCCCCAGAGTCGAAAGTTGGACGAAAAGGAGCGAAAACCGGAAGAATAGGAGAAAAGGAGAAAAGGAGGCAGTTCACAGTCTGCTTAGACCGTGAAGAGGAGCTGTTACCCATGAACATCAAGGCGTCCAGGGCCAAATCTCAAGTTACTGAAGCTAATTGAGTTCACGGTTACTAAGACCGTGAACAGGAGCTATTGCCCGTGAACCCGTGCAAGCGAAGCGGTGCATTTTGACGACCATCTTGAGTTCATGGACGCGTTTCAGAGTTCACGCCCGTGAACTGAGACCGTGAACTGACCACGATCCCTGTTTAAAGAAGAGCTGAAAGGAAGAGAGAGGGGAGAGCCCATTGAGTGAGAAAGTCTTCTTCTTCAGATTTTAGAGAGAGAAAGACAAACCAAAGAAGAAGAAGGCTAGGGTTAGGAAGTGAAGCGGTGTATTTTGGCCCACGACACTGAGTTCACGGACACGCTTAGGTGTTCACGGCTGTGAACTAGGTGTGATATGGGTTTAGATGAGGAGCTGAAAGGAAGGAAGGGGGCTATATTTTTAGGTTAGGTTTTAATTTTCAGAATAAAGAGGGTTTCTAGTGAGAGACTAGGGTTTCCTCTTCCCATTCTAGAGAGAGAAAGTGTCATTCAAAGGAGAAAGAAGGAGATTTGGGCTTTCCCTAAGCTATAGGAGTGAAGATTCTTACCTCTCAAAGGAGATTCAACCAAGGCGGAAGGAAGATTGTCATCTCTTCATGTTTCTTTCTTGCCTTTTTCTTGTTTTCCTTTGTCTAGCTATGGAATAGCCCACCTACTCACTTGGGTATTGTGAATCCTAGTATATATATGTGTTACGATGTAAGAACATGATTCTATTGTGTTGATTGTGCGTTTCATATAATATTTGAGGTATTAATCATGATTTGTGGGTGTTGCTTGCATTATCTCATTGTTGATTTGTATACACAACTAAACAATCATTCATAAATTGGTAATTCAATCAATTCCGAAGATTGTTCTTGATTACCTTCATAGCTAAAAAGGTCTTTGAAAACTTGTAGTTGCAATAGATAAAGTCATCACTAACTTCAGAACCAAATAAACTAAAGACAATATATATTTATATATTTTATTAACTATATAACAACAAATTTCTTGTAGAATAATAAAGGTGTGTCGCTTACAATTATTGAGGCGTGTCGAAAATCTCGAGTTTCAATTTTTTTTACCATCGAAAGCATGGTCTCTCACAAAATTTTCGAGCTAAAGTGTGTCAGGTGACACACCTTGCTCTAACTTGGGTCCGTCCCTGCAAACCACTTGACAATAATTTACATGGATTCAAGTGATCAGACAGCGATCACATTGGTATGCGAAGGTCAATAATCAATGGATCTTAGAGTGCCATGATAATCATATGACCTTGAGAGAAAACGATTCACCGTTAAGAACGTTAACGGGACAATCATCTTATGGATAAATTAATAAGCTGATGAGCCTCCACTGTCGCTATAAGTTGCTCGACCCGATGGCACTGTCTTCGTCTCTATGCAACAAAAGGTATGTTATTTAATTTAAGTCTATCAAATTTCTCCTTCTCTTGGTTTTCATGTGTACTTAGAGCATTTTTACTATGCTATATAGCATTGGTGTTTTAATGTACAACTCAAAGTTGTACCATAACATTAAATGTATAAGTTTAAGTTGTACCATAAAGCAATTTGTATCATTATGTTATGGTACAACTTTACAATTTGAATTTGTACCATCACATAAAGGTACAAGTTTAAGTTGTACCATAAAAAAATTTGTGCAAAAAGTATAAGTACAATCTGAAGTTGTACCATAACGTAAATGTACAATTTTAAGTTGTACCATAAAAGTAAGAACCTATAACACCAATACTATATAGCATTGTAAAATTTCTTGTGTAATTATATGTTCCACTGTTCTGCCATCATCTCGGCTTGCATGATGGAGTGGCGATGGAGAAAGATGATAGTAATTTGGAAGATGGAACATGGTAAAGAACGGGAGTTGATAGAAAGGAAGGTACATACCAAATTATCATTTTTAAAAGGGCGATATTAATTAGTTTTTATTATTAGGTGCTAATGCTATTTAAGGTATTTGACCTAAAACTTTAGGATTAAAGATCAGTGATAGTATCATTAGACCAACCTCTTGTTTACATGATCGTTTGGGACCAAATGAATCGAGAATTCATTTCATTGTAAAATGAATTATTGTGTAGAATTCATTGTCAAATGAAATCCTATGTTTGGTATGTTATATTCAAATCATGGAAGTGTCGTGTAGAATTCATTGTTAAATTAATTTCTGTGTTTTGTATGTTATATTTATAAGTAATTTAGTTAATAAAAGAGGGTAATTATGTCATTTTATTATAATTAGTAAATACTTGTGGAATTCATTGTGAAATTTTATCTCAATTCCTCGGAATTGCTATAACTAGTTCCAATTCGTAGAATTCAAAATTTAGAATTAAAAATGAATTCTTTTAATACCAAACACAAAAATATTTCATTTCGAAATGAATTGCTTAAAACTTAGGGTGTGCCTACGGTGACATGCATGTCACGGTGACTTGCACTTTCCGGTCGACCTCAGTTAGAATTAGGTCGACCTCAGTTAGAATTCGGTCGACCTCATATAGGATCCGGTCGACCTCATTTAGGATTCGGTCGACCTCATATAGGATCCGGTCGACCTAATATGTTGTTTCAGTGTAAAAACAGTTCATGGTGCCTACTTTGGATATTCATATCATACAATTGGCTAGATGGAAATTAAAGACTAATGACTTGTTTTGAAGCTGGAGTGTCCCTCTACATATTGAAGTGATTGAGAGCTCGATAGGAAGTTCAGAAGACCATTTTTGAACCTCATCAAAAGGCTATGCCAAAACTGGGAAACTGCCTAGAAATGGCTAAGTCTGGAAACGTGTTTGTGAAGCCTATTTTTGAGCTCAATTCGAGAAGCATGAATGCGAGTCGAGTCCAGGAGCCTCTACCACGTTAAATTATGTATGTTTTTATACAAATTCAAGGAATTGGATGAAAGATTGGCTATCTTTAAGACTTCAAACAAAAGGGCCGAAGTTGCTACGAAGGCTGTTTTTCTGGCAGACTTCGAGCACAAGCAAGCTGCCAGAAAAACAGCCTTCGTAGCAACTTCGAGCCTTTTGTTTGGAGCCTTAAAGATATTCAATCTTTCATTCAATGCCTTGCCTTTGTATAAAAAATTACGTAATTTAACGTGGTAGAGGCCCCTTGACTTGACTCGCATCCATGCTTCTCAAATTGAGCTCCAAAGTAGGCTTGACAAACACGTTGCCAGACTTAGCCATTTTCAGGCAGTTTCCCAGTTTTGGCATAGCCTTTTGGTCAGGTTCAAAAATGGTGTTCTGGACTTTCTATTGAGCTCCCAAGTACTTTAATGTGTAGAGGGACACTTCATCTTCAAAACAAGCCTTTAATCTCCAATTTCCATCTAGCCAATTGTAAGATATGAATCTCCAAAGTAGGCACCATGAAACTGTTTTTACACTGAAACAACTGATTAGGTCGACCGGATCCTATATGAGGTCGACCGAAAAGTGCATGTCACCGTGACATGCATGTCACCGTAGCAAAGTCCTAAAAGTTATGGAATTCATTTATACATACGGTATGAATTAAATTAGTATGGTGATTGTCCCGTTTTAACATGCTATCTAGTTCCCAGTTTTGAAAATTGGTCTTGGAGGCGTGAAGAGACTTTCCAAAGAGCTTTTGAATATAATAACAATTTTTCTTAACAGAGGGTGAAAATTTAGGAAATTTATAAGGTGTATTAATTTATAGATAATTGTTGTCATAAGGAAGACTAAATAATTTCTCATTTTAAATCAGGACAATAGTAGTAATATGAGGAGCTGCACACTTCAATGCAGTTTAACCAAAGCCGCAGTCGAAGTCTAGGCCTATACCACTAGTCTAAATAACAAAACCGACTACCCCGGACCAAATGACAAGTTTACAACACAGAATTCAAATGAGCTTGTTTGGATGCAAATCACTCAGCACTACCTCAACTTCTTTCACAACGCCCAACCTTCCAAACCACCCAGCCAACACAGCTGAAGCTTCTTTCCCAGCCAAAACTCCATCCTTCTCCAAACCCACTAGAAACTCCAACGCTTTGTCCAGCTTCTCCTCCTTCTCGTACGCTGCCAGAACCAGAGCCACACACTTATCGTTCAGCTTGACACCAGCCCCTCTCATGTTCTCAAATGCAACACGCACCAGCTGGCTCTCACCCGCCATTTCATAAGCATTTAGGAGGAGAGCACATACCCTGGCATCAGGAACAATACCTGCAATCTGCATTGCATCAAACACCCTCTGAGCTCCTTCCACGTCACCTGTCATGGAGAAAGTTCTCAGCAATGCTTTGTAAACTTCACGTCCAGCGGTGACTTCTTGGTCATCCATTTGCTTGAGTAGAGATTCTGCTTCTTGAAGCATTCCAGCTCTGATGTAGGACATTACCATCGAGCCGTATGATCTTTGATCCAATGGTTGACCGAGCAGAAGGAGCTCTTCGAAGATTTGCTCGGCCTTCTTGTGGTGGCCCGCCTTGCTGTACATGTGAATCATTGCAGTTAATGTTATTTGGTCATAGAGCAAACCTCTTTCTTTCATGCATGAGAAACTCCTTTCAGCATCTTCCAGCTGCTTTTGCTTCCCATAGAAGTGGATTAGTTTTGTGTAGTCACGGGTATTTGCCTCAAAGGATTCTTCCAGCAAAGCAAATTCTGCTACCTGGTAAAGAAGCATAGGACCAGTAACTCTGATGAAACAGCATGTTGTTTGTCTAATTAAATAAATGTGTGATAACAGTCACATGGTATCTAGTTCAATAAATCATATTGTTTTCCCTCGTATCTGCATGATGTAGATTTTTCAGTCATACATATAGCTAATCCCAGTTTCAAAGCTAGAGTAACAAATTCTCAACAGAAAGTTGCAAATGCATTTTCATTCGCAGATTTCAGCAATAAAATTCCTTCAGAGAATTGTAATTAGTAAAATGGTGGCAATATTTCGTCCCAGCTCCAGAAAGTGTGCAGACTTCCTTGATTGTTCCACAACATCTTCAATGTCAATGAGAATTGAAAAAGGCCTACGGATGAAAATGTGGTTCACCAAGAGTACAAGGAACATAGATATTCCAAGTTCATCCATAGTTCAACATAATCACACAAGACAAAATCAAGAAATGCAAAATGCCATACGGCAGTGAAAAGCAAACATAACAAGTGTCAGAAGAGAATCATAGCTACAGTATCAGCTCTACTTTACACTCTGTTGCTGCATCCTGGCCACTTCACCTAGTAGCTCAGCAGCGAAAAAAGGCTACAGCATGCAAGTTATACCTGTTGATCCAAACCAAACAGGACTGAACAACAAGCTATAAGCTGTAGAGGCTTCTCAGTGTTCCAATGATCAAAGAACTTAAATTCTGAAAGACCTACAGAAGTGAATTTTGGCAAGATTTCACCGCCCAGGACAAACCAGAGGGTTAACCAAATAAAAGAGACTGCCAAAACTTGAAAGCATTTATACAAAGTTCTGACCTTTGCACAGAACCCAAAAATACATCCCAAACATCTCACGAGACTACCACCAAATGAGAACCAGAATCCAAGACGCTCAGGCGGTCCCCATCAGTAGTACTAATCCAAGTTTCAAGTGGACTGAAGGTTGGAGCAGGCCAACGGCCAGAACAACCGAATTCAACTGGCGACGGCCGGAAATGGAAATTACTTCGGCAAATGGGAATAAGGAAGAGGGGAAAAAGTGTACCTGAACGTAAAACGGATGCTCGGTGTCCTTGAGTTGCTTGAGAACCGAAAGCCAATCTGCTCTCCTGGGATTCATGATCCTGGCCCAAGCACTCAACAAATCTCGCAAGCCCCCCTTGTCGTCGGAGAAGCAAATTATCTGTTTCATCACCGCTTTGCATCGGTTGGTCATCACCGGCGGGAGCTCCGATATGGCCTGTCTCTGTAGCTTCGTGATATTGGGGCCAATCTCCCTCCATTTCGACCTGACTGTCTCTCCTTCCGTTGCAACTTGTTCGTCCGGCTTCTGATGGTTAGCGGTCACGAGGGATTGAGTACGGCGTTTACCGTTACTGCGAACTGAACCCCTAAATGTTTCAGAGAAGGCTTTCCCGAGGACTTGACCGCAGGGGGAATCTTCTGGTTTGAGATAGGGGGAGCGAATTGGGTTAGGGAATTGGAGAATGGTTGTCGCCATAACCGAACAAAGAAGGTGAAAGATACCTCGTCGTATCAAGTAAATACAATAGATTAGGGCTTCCAGCAGACCATTACCCCTAAAATTGCTGGAAATTAGTTAGCTTCAACTCCAAGGAAATAATAAAGTCCCTCCTTTGACCATAGATCGGAACTCCAACTCTAAATGGTGACCGGAAAAGAATTGTTTGTAGGATAGGGCATTCAATAGACTGAGGATGTTTGGAAGTTAGAATTCTCTAAATTGATGTATTTAATCAATGTATGTATTATAATTAGATGCATTGTTTGAATGTATGAATTTGAAAAATACATTGTTTGGAGATTGAATGATTTTGGTGGTCTCTCAAAGAATAAGGAACAAAAAGTAAGACAACAATTCCTCCTTTTAGCTCGTCACTTTCTCTCTCTATCTTGAAGAAGAAGACCCAAGTCTCTCTCTAGAACTCCTCCTTTGTTTTCTGCTCTCTCTCCTTTATATACTCCAGTTAGACTCATTTGACGGTCAAAAGTCACGCCCATGATGTCCGAAGGTTGCACGTGATCTCGCCACAAGGCGCGTCGTTTTACTAATCATCATCACGGGCTGCTAGAAAATATCACCGTCTGGTGACCGTGATAACTTACTTACCCGCGGGCCATAGGAAACCTGCTGGACGTTGTCCAAAGTCACGGGCTGAGCTCCATCTTCACGGTCTGTTGACCGTGAAAATCTCTCCCACAGCATGATCTCTTCCTTTTGTCCATCTATGCTCCATTTTCACCCTCTTTCGCTCCACTTTCAATCCCAGAGCTAGTTCCACCTGCTGAGAGCTCAAACATGCTTAATTACGCACAAACCTAGCATAAAATTGCTCCTCTAACGATGCGAATGCCACAAACATCACAATATAAAGGTGTACAAATATGTGCAATTACACCCGAATCAAACTCCCACACACTGGGACGTTTGCTTGTCCCCAAGCAAACAAATCTGTAACACCCTAACCCGGCCGGGTACTACTTTTACTAAAATTCCCTTGATAAATAAAATACTCAAATCTTAAACTAGAGCGGGAAAAATTTTAATAAATAAAATACTGAAAACACACACTTGTAGTTCAAAGCAAAGCCCTAACACGTGGGCAAATTAAACTCAAACTTTAAAATCTCAATCTGATCTCCAGTCTATACTCATAATCATAAAATGTAAGTAACTAGGTAGTCTCTGTCGTTGCTGCTACTGAAAATCTTAACTAGGCATCCTCCATGACGCTTGCACTACCCTTCTCTAGCTGACTGCCCTCGAACTTTTCCTCTCGAACTCGCTGCTCTCTAACTGCTCCTCTAGCTAGCTGCTACCGATCTGGTTCTAGCTCATTCCCTTACTAAGGCCTGGTGAGTGAGTTGGGGTCAGTCTACGCCCTTACGTTTTAAACTTTCTAATAATTTTGCACTTCTTCTCAAACACTTAAACTCAAACCAAGGGAAGTTATTTGTACCTCCATTCTTAAAAAGCTTAACTCTTAAAACTGTCTGGGAGTAACAGTTACTCTCCATTCTTAAAGCTTAAATCTCAACTTAAATACTTGACTGACACGGGGATCCCTCACTAGCTAGTCCGTTTGCCCAACTCATACGTATGAGAAGCCATCCAGGCTTTCCTTAAACTTAAACTTAGTTAGGGAAGTCGTAACGATTCATCCCCCTAACATCTTAAACTTATCGTGGTGGCTCTTCACCACGATTCTCAAGAGCATAACTGCTGCCCATCTTAAAAGTCTCAAGAGCATAACTGCTGCTCTATCTCAAAATGTCTCAAAAGGCAACGGACTGGCGCTAGTGACTAAAAACACTTAAAACGACTTCACCTTCTTGAAGGTGAGTTACTTCTTTATAAAGAACTTGTTTCTTAACTTTAACAATAACTTATAAACGGAAAGCTTTAAATTAACTAAGAACTCATGCACATTCACATCAAACATAGCTCAAACAAAATCACATATCATCAACCATAAGCACAATCAAACAACGACAATCATTTCATCAACATACGTAAAGCCTGTAATTCCTGAAAGAACACGTAACGCGTAGAATTTACCCCCTTTACACTCACCTGATTAAATCAAATCGATCCAAGTTTAACTGACCCTGAGAATGTACGTAAAACAAAGCTCCATCAATCCTTCCAAATAATCCCCTCCTGGCATGAATTCACATGGTCTCTGTCAAGATTAATAACCATTTTTCGTCCTCCCCGACATTACGGTGGAATTTGACAAATTTGGACCAAGTGCATAATGGTCATTTCGGCTTAGAAAAAGATGGGGTGTAATAAAATCTCACACAAGTTAATCTTTCAGCCTATAACACAATAACTCGAGGACATGTCAAAGGGCACAAAGAAGATAAATCTCAATGTCTATTTGGCACTGACATATGGAAAACAACAACAATAATCCTGACAACCACCACAAACAACATTCGTATGCATTAAGATAGTGCAAATGAAGAGTTCTCACCTTGTTCAATAACCAATACGTAACATGCTACGGTGACTCTCCAATCACAATTACCCATGCATAAAGATCAAGTCATAAGAACAAACGATCGAACAAACTAGGTCCTCATTGGGATACATGATATGAACAAGATAATATAATTGAATCACTCACTCTTGACTAGTGGGGTCAGGACCATCTTGATGCAAAAAGTGTGCATACTCAAACGCTCAGCCCTATCGTCTCTTTACCATGACGGTAACCTATAAATGCTAGAGTTGACAAGATGGGTGTAATCTCTAGGTTGTCTCGAGGTCTTAGACAAGAGTTCAGATGACTGGCTAGGGTCTAGGACATGGGGGAAAGGCTTTTGGGTAGTGGCACATATAGCATGAGGTTCCACAACCACAGAGAGTTTCCCTAGTCGAATCACAGCCACAGTGAATTTTTACAAGGAGGAAGATCGCGGCCACGACTCACGGATCGCAATCGTGAAGTCAGCTCGCGATCTCCTCAATTCCTAAGGCTAGTACGACCGCATTTCAAGATTGCGACCTCACCATTGGAGATCCCGCCCCTGATCTCTGTCCTTCTGGCCGCAAACTTGTCCGTCCTTTGATTGCCTATAAATATGAGACCCCTTTCCCCCTTTTGGAGGAGTTCATATTGAGAGAAGCATTTCTGGTTTTAGAGAAAGATAAGAGAGAGAAGCTGAAGGAGTGCGAAGAGGAGAAGAAGGAGAAGGAGCTAGAAGAGGAGGCATCTTCCTCCATCTCAAGGAACTACTTCCCTCCTTTGTATCTTCTTCAATTTCTTCTATGTATCTACTTCCCTCCTTTATGGAGTAGTCCTCTAAGGAACTAGGGATTCTAAATCCCAAACCCTAGTTTTAGGGTTTACTATGTATGTATGGATATTTTAGGGTTTGAATGAATGTGTTTATCTAGTTGATTCTATTGCTATTCTATCCTTGATTGTGTTTGGATAAGTCACCCTAATATTCTCTATTAGCCTACTTTATGCTTCTAAACTGGGTATGGAGTTCTAGGGTAAGATGGGTATGCTCCATCAAGCAAATCGACGTAGATGTATGAATAGGGACCTATGGTGGTCGGGGCGACCAAAAGGTAGCCTTCCTAGATAGAACCTGGGATAAAACCTCAGTGTGGACGGTTGATAGTATCCATTGAAATGATCTACGAGCTTAGTGCCCCAGATACGATAGCCAAGATCGAGGTGACTTTCTATGGTTTTAGGGGAGACATACTGGGAGGTGTGTGGACAACCACGAAAGCCCACAGAAACGAGCTTACTCACCACATTTGATAACCCTAAGTATATAGATATACATTGTAGTCCTAGGCTAGGGTGAGGTATAGTTCCCTGAAGTACCCGCTTTTAGCTTTATTTAATCTCTAAACTAGTAAGTCCCTCAAATCCTCCACTCAAACCTCCAAAAACCGATTAACTAATTAACAACAAGGTGGGAAGTAGGCTAGGGTATCGGGACCCGAGTAAAATATGACCTTGATTGACAGTATACGAAAATTCCATCTTAGGTTAAACTTGGCTTATAATGGGGTAGTTGTTGACACGTGAAAACCATTGACAATAATCAGCACGGACTCAAGTGATCAAGCTTTTTGGCATTGTTGCCGTGGAACCTTGGTAACTAGTAGAAAACCATTAAGTTGTTAGTTAGTCTTTACTTTGTTTTGTTTGCTTGTCTTGTTTTGTGTTTTGTAGCACCTTTGTATACGAAGAAGGAATTCATTGGAGATATTACCTCTTGATACAAAAATCGAGAGAACCCTTCAGAATCTTAGAAGAGTTGCAAGACCTCAATCTCCACCAATGGCGGATCAACAAGCTCAAGTTCTTCCGAGGCCAAGAACAATGGGTTCTTACTCAAGGCCAAGAGTGAATAATGTTCAATCAACTATTCTTCATCCGACCTTGCCCAACAATGATTATGAGAAAAAGTCAGGCACGATTTCATTGCTTCAAAGTGCGGTTCAATTTAATGGGATGATGAGTAAAGATGCACATGCACATGTCAAGTCAGTTTACGAGTTGACGGATGGAATCAAGGTGAATGGGGTTCCTCAAGAGGCTATCCGACTAAGGTTATTTTAATTTATCTTGAATGGAGCGGAAAAGAAATGGTTGAATAATCAACCACATTAGTCCATCACCTCATGTGATGATCTATGCAACAAGTTCTTTGCAAGGTGTATTCCACCTTCTAAGACGGATTTGATGAGAAGTGAGATTACTAAGTTTTGTAAAGAAGAGGATGAACCATTGTTTGAAGCATGGGAAAGGTTTAAATCTCTTCTACTCAAGTGTCCTCACCATGGCATTGCTGATTGGTTACAAGTGGAAAGCTTTTATAATGATTTGACAAAGGAGCCACGAAGCCTCATTGATGCGGCTAGTGGAGGTGCCATTAGGAACAAAGAAGTCGTAGAACTTCAACAATTAATCGAAGAGATGGCCCTTAATAGTTACGATTGGGTTGACTGAAGAAGAGGCAAGAGCTTATCGAAGGGAAGTTTAATGAAGGTTGAAGAACCATCATCGTTAGAGGTTCATATTCAAGAATTTTCCAAAAAATTGATCAAGTTGCATCGTCAATGAAAGGCCATGGGAAGCCACTTATGAAATGTGATTTGTGTGGCGACTCAAGTCATACCATGGAAGAGTGTGAGTCTATGATTGAGGCTTCACTACAATTTGAGAAAACCAACTTTGTTGGAGGGAAATCTCGAGGGAACAACCCTTATAGCTCAACATATAATCTGGGTCGGAGGAACCATCCTAACTTTCTTTGGTCTCCGACGGATAGGGAACCTCTGGGGTTTCAATCTCAAGCTCCAATGAAACATACTTATCAAAGACCGAGCTAACTATCATACCAAGGAGCGTATCAAGAACAAAGTCGACCCTCCAATGGCCGAATCACTAAACTTGAAGACTTGGTAGGACAATTTGTTACACAATCAAACAAGAAGTTCGAAGCTACTGAAAAGTTCATAGAGAATACCTCAACCAAATTCTCAAGTTTGGAAGCGGGTGAAAGGAATCAACAAGCTTTACTTCAAAATCTTGAAGCTCAACTAAGTTCGTTAGCTCAAACTATATCGTTAAGACCTCAAAGAACTCTACTGGGAAATATCGAACCTAATCCAAAGGAAGGATGTCATGCGGTAACTCTAAGATTGGCCGACCCTTGAAGGAGATTCATATCTCAACTCCGAGGATTCCGGTAAGAGAAGTTCAACATGAAGTCGTTCAAGAAGAAGAGTTAGTTCGGAAAGAGGAGCAACCCCTCATTGAAATCAGGATTGAAGATGAGGAGAAGTCAAAGAAGATTCAAGTACTCGATCCACCACCAAAAGTTCTTCATCCTAGACAATTATTTGAAAGTGACCTCTATCATGAGTGTGCTTCGAGGAAGGATCCCTTGAAGTAATTGAAGGTAACGGTCCCTTTCCTAGAAATGGTGATGAAGATTCCGAAATATACTAAATTCTTGAAGGAATATTGTCGGGAAAGAGGAAAATGGACGAAGTAGTTATGGTATCTGTTAGTGAAGTGGCTTCGGCATCCATCGGGTGTGGAGGATTCCCTCCCAAACTACAAGATCTGGGAATCTTCACAATTGCATGCACCTTAGGAGTCGAAAATTTTTGGAATCCGTTAGCCGATTTGGCATTAACATTATGCCTACATGGATATACATTGAACTAGACCTCAGACCACTCATGCCTACTAAGATGCGGATTGAGTTGAGCCAAGAGGAATCATAGAGAAATGTCTTGGTGAAGTTTGATCATTTTGTTTATCCGCTGGATTAGTGGTTCTCAACACGGAGGGGAATGATGCACCAATTATCCTAGGCCGACCATTCTTAGCCACGGCAAGGACTATCATTGATTTAAGTGGAAGCAAGATCACCTTAAGGTTTGGTGAGGAGGAGATAAGTTACCATATGACTCCAATCCCCAATTTGCACAAATACCTCCAATGGGATGATATCAAGATGGATTGTGAGCCAGTCACACGTCCTACCACACTGCCTTCAAGCCCCGGGATAGAATGGTTTAATATGGTATGCCATATTGACCCCCATGATAGTAAAGTTGAAGGTGCAAGTGACTCGTGCAAAACTACGAGAAGACCGGGTAAGGAAAAGTTTCATTCCAAAAGGGAAACTCAAGAGTTGCTTAAAGTTTCTCATCAAGTCAATGATCATAGAAAGAAATTCAAAAGGTTCATCGTTGAAGAGAGATATTCCAAGAAAGGAATTCGGATGGTTACGGGAAACCTAGTTCATATACTCGAAGATGAAGTATTCGGGGAATGCTATAAGCCATTCACGGATAATGATATCCCTATAAGGGATCGTGACACTCACCATCATGCAAATCAACCTTAGAATGAATCCATCCTATCTCAAGCACCAGATGAGGTGACTCGCACGAAACTATACCACAATTAAACCCCAATTAGAGCCCAAGTTTTTAAACTCTAATCGGGTGCAGTATAGGGCAAGTATTAAGATATCGACCCGGGCCGGTCCGTCTATCCCTACTTCCATTGTTGAAATCATTATCTAGCAACTAAACTTTGGTTTAAAAGGTTTGCTAATTGAAGTAAAAGAAAACCAAGGTGATTGGGTTTGAAAACTCTTTTGTGGGAAAGTCACTTGGGTTTCGTTTCCCCCTAACCGCTACCATGCTATGTGGATTGGAACGATTGCCTTGGGCACGTTAATCGTGAACCACAGAGGAATGCATATGTGGTGAGAGACCACAGTCTCAATTGCTAAACTGAGGTGAGGATGAAAGGCCGTGTCACTCGACCCTCTCGGTTTAGACAATCGGTAATTTACTTACTCTCTCACTCAACTCTAAGGTCAGACGGTTTAACCACGATTAAATGACTTGTTTAATTCAATATTGAGGGTTGCCCTAACCCAACCTAGTTTAGGTGGCTTAGAAAGCTGAAGAAAAACAAACTCGTTTGAGTCTCTCTTGAAAGAGGCATTTTCCTCTCTAAACTATGCTAAGGTGGCAAATTAGATTACTAGCACCTAAATGCACAAACTTAGGGGTGCTAAGCACAATTGTGCACAATCCCTAGGATGCTAAGCACAAAACATGCACAACCCCTAAGTTGCTAAGCACAAGCATGCACAATCATGGTGAATAATGCCTCAAACATTGAAGTGAACAATACCCAATAACAATCATCCAAACCACATACAAGAAAACTACATGGTAGAGTTAGGGTTTCACTACACCCAAGTGAAAGGAGGTCTACTCCATGGTAGAAGTGGGAAGAACAAAAGGGAAAAAGGTGGAAACCATCTTTGAGGAGGCTCCCTCTCTTCTTCACCCTTGAGTTGAGCTTGCCTTGGGGAAATCTTCCAAAAAATCTGCCTTGAAGCCAAACCCTAACCTTCTTCTTCCCTTTGGTTCTGTTTCTCTCACTAGAATGCTGAAGAACGTGTTTCTCACAAAAGTGGTCTCTCCCCTCTCTCCTTTCAGCTCAGCTTTTAAACCTGAGAAGAGCTGAGTTCACGGCCGCAAACCATCAAACGCGTCCGTGAACTCAAGGCGTGCGCCAAAATGCTCCGCATCGCTCACGTCCGTTCACGGGCAACTTCTTGTGTTCACGGTCTTAGTGACCATGAAATCACCTTGCGTCAGTAACCTTCACATTGGCTTTGGATGCCTCACAATTCACGGTCAACTCCCCTTCTTCACGGTCTTGCATGACCGTGAACTCCTTCAGTTAATCGTGAACTGGCGCTTTTTCACCTCTTCTCCCGGTTTTCGATCTTTTTCGCCAATCTTTCGACTCCGAGGCTGGTTTCACCTGTTAAATCCTGAAACGCACTCAAACACGAAGAACCTAGCGTAAAACCGACCTTTAAGGAGCGAATTTGGCACAAACATCTAAGTAAAACGGGGACAAAACATGGTTTCGAAGACCTGCCTCAACTGAGGTAAACTTGGTGGTCGCCACATCCATAAATTGCTCTATCTTCTCGAACTTTTGGCTACTCGTACTCACAAAGGTGTTCACTAGGTCCTCAAGCTTGGATAACTTGTCGGGTTGATGTTGTTGCTGAAACCTAGGGCACCTTGTGGTTGGTACGGTTGTTGAAAGTTTGAGCCTTGGAGTTGGGGCCTTTGTTGGATGAAGGTTGGTCAAGGCTGGAAGTTCCCCATGGGGCCTTGGAAACCCGGGGGCCTTGGATTAGCCGGTGATGCCCAAGCAAAGTTGGGGTGGTTCCTCCATCTGGGGTTATAAGTATTGTTATACGGGCTGTTGACCCTAGCATTTACCATAAAGTTGACTTGCTCCTCCAGAGTGGTTGCCTCCTTCATTGCTTGGCACTCCGCCATCTCGTGGCTAGTACTCGAGCAACAGTCGCACGACATTACCGCCCATTTTCCTTGCCTTTTATCTTCAAGCATAACCTCAAGCAACTTATCCAACTTTGCCTCAAGCGGAGCACTCGCTCCCAAGCTTCTCACCCCCCTTTCATTTCTTCTTCTTCCACTTCTAGTCAACCCCCAATAATACCCCATAAGGGCCATGTCTTTTAGGATCTCGGTTATTTGGGGCGGACCTATATTCATCAACTTCCCCTGACACAAGAAGTCAATGAGGATCTTATCTTCTTGCATTAGGCCTCCGTAGAAGGTTTCAATCCGGAACTGTTCTTCAAACCCGTGGTGAGGGCACTGAAGAAAGTAATCGGAGTACCTCTCCCAAGCATCCCTCAAGGTTTTGTCCTCTTCTTGCTCGAAATGTGTAATCTTCTTTCTCCACTCCGGCGTCTTCGAAGGCGGGCAATAACGAGCAATAAACTTGTTGAGGAGGTCGTCCCATGAGGTGATAGACCGAGGTGGGCGGTTGTTTAGCCACCTAAGTGCCTTTCCCGAGAGTGAGTATGGGAAAAGCCTTAGTTGCAAAGCTTCGGCCGACACACCATTAATTTTCAAGCTCCCCTCGAGTTCCAAGAATCGCTGCACGTGCTCTCTTGGTGACTCACTTTCATGGCCTTGGAAGAGAGCATTACTTTGTATCATAGTCACTAGAGCTGGCTTGATCTCGAAATTATTTTCCGCCACCAGAGGATGTAGGATCGGCGATTGAACGTCCGCCAGCCTTGGGGCCATATAGTACCCCATCGTCCTCGGGGCTCTTTCTTCTCCCGCCGCCTCATTCATATGGCGGGCTTGAGCGCCTCCTTCTTGTCTTTGGTTCTCAGCCATTTCCTCTTCAACGACGGGTTCAACTTCGGATTCTTTAACTCCTTCTCTACTAACACCGGGACTCAATTGTTGTCCCCCTCTTTTACTCCTTCTCCTTGCCTCGGCTAGCTCTCACTCCTAACCTTCCTCTTTCCTTTGGTTATGTTCCTCTCACTAGAATGCTGAAGAAGATGTTTCTCACAAAAGTGGGCTCTCCCTCCTCTCTCCTCCTTTAAGCTCAGCTTTTAAATCCAAGAAGAGTTGAGTTCACGGCCGTGAACCATCAAACGCGTCTGTGAACTCAAGGTGTGCGCCAAAACGCTCCGCATCGCTCACGTCCGTTCACGGGCAACTGCTTGTGTTCACGGTCTTAGTGAGCGTGAACTCACCTTGTGTCAGTAACCTTCACATTGGCTCTGGACGCCTCGCGATTCACGGTCAACTCCCCTTCTTCACGGTCTTGCATGACCGTGAACTCCTTCAGTTAACCGTGAACTGGCGCTTTTTCACCTCTTCTCCAGGTTTTCGATCTTTTTTGACAATCTTTCGACTCCGAGGCTGGTTTCACCTGTTAAATCCTGAAACACACTCAAACACGAAGAACCTAGCGTAAAACCGACCTTTAAGGAGCAAATTTGGCACAAACATCTATGTAAAACAGGGGCAAAACATGTGCAATTAGGCCCGAATTATGAGGCATCCGAGAGACTCCATGGTATTCACCTAGGACTTCACCATAAGTATGATTTCTTCGAAGAATAATTGGTGAAGGATGGAGATCTTGCCTTTTGATCTTAAGGATTCAAGTTCGGTAAAAAGACTATTAACGACGTGCTTGTTGGGAGGCAACCCAACAACTCGGTTTGCGTATCCTTTCCTTTTCTTTTTGGATAATTTCTTAGGTAGTATATTAGAGATGCATTGAGAATAATTTATATGAGTTACCCTTATTGTTGGATATTAGAACGATTTAGCTTAGGGATTTGGATAAAGCATGTTGCCCTGAATAGGGCAAAGATCGCGGTTGCCAGGCTAAAGATTGCGGTCGTGATCTTGAGTCATCAGCCCGCCGTGATTTTGTCCAGGGATATTTAAAGGGTGTACTCCACATTTTATCCTTGTATAGTTTAACCATCTTATCTTTCTAGATGTACTTGCCATGTTTTCTCCATCCCTCTTAGTTTATTTGAGCATGCCTTCTCTAGTTTCATTTTCCAACATCTTATGAGGAGGATTATTAATTGCTTTTGGATTCCCAACATGTCTCCTAGCAAGATAAGGTACACTTTCCCATGTTTCATGTTTTAAATACCTTATCTTGCCGAACATGTGTTGAATGTTTGAGATCTTGAATGCCCACTTTCTTCTTGGAATGACACATCTATGGCATATGATTGCTTTCCTTCTCTTTAATGAGCTTGCTATGCATTTTGGGAAACCTTGGTGGGCTATTTCAATGAATTTATTTGGTTTTCAAAAACCTCCCACCAAGTGTTCGTAGAAAGTCCCCAACTACATAGGCTTCATTATTTTCATCTTACTGATTAAGGCATCAACTTCATTGCATGGGGTAACTTTTATTAGTTGCTTTTGCATTGATTTGGTAGATACTAGTATTCATTATCTTGGAAATATCTCTCCATCTAACTTCCCTCTATTACCAAAGTCTTAGTTTCACTCTCAAGTGTGTGTGTGGGTGGTGGGGGGGGGGGGGGGAACTTAGAGACCTAATGATAGTTCATTGAAAAACTACCCTTATGATATGTGATGTTTGCACTGATGGGTTGTTGATTGGGGTCCAATTGTACACATTTTACCCCTAATTTCTTCATAGTTTTTCTTTGCGTTTTATTGTCTCTCGACCTATTTTATGCTAGGTTGTACTATTGTTGATACATTTCAGTTCCTAGAACGTGTGGAAGGTGAAGGAAGAGTTTCAGGATGAATGAAGGAAAGAATGGCAAGACATGAAGAAAATAGAGAGAACACGGACAGGGACACGGTCGTGTTCCCAGACCATGTTCAACACCTTCAACCTACACACGACATCGTTTCAGGCGCCAAAAGATTCTTTCCATTCGACGAACACAGCCAGAACACACTCGTGTTCATATGTCGTGTCTGCAGCTAAGTCCAGAGGATTTTGCCATCTCACTAGCATTAAAGATTATCACGGTCACTCAGACCGTGATAGTGAATGAAGAGGCGGTGAAGTCAGGCAAAAACAGAGCATTTCATCGAGTTTTGAAGAACACGACCTGAACACACCCTTGTTCACTGGCCGTGTTTTGGTTTTTCTTGTAGACGACAAACCGCAGTGCACTTGGGATAGAACACGGCTAGAGGACACGACCGTGTTCGAGCTGATTTCTGCAGACTATAAAGTCTGCAACAAAAGGAAGAAGAAGGGGAGCTTTTTTCTAGGGTTTTAGCTTCAGAATAAAGGAGGGTTTCTAGTGAGAGATTAGGGTTTCCTCTTCCTATTCTAGAGAGAGAAAGTGCCATTCAAAGGAGGAAGAAGGAGATTGGGCTCATGTCAAGCTAGAGGAGTGAAAGTTTCTTCTTCTCAAGGGAGATTCAAGAAACAAGGAGGAAAGATTTTCATCTCTTCATGGTTTTTTCTCTCCTGTTCCTTGTTTTCCTTTGCCTAGCTATGGATTAGCCTACCTATTCACTTGGGTGTTTGTAAACCCTAGCTACAATTAAGTGAATGTTTGTATGGATTGAATGATTTGTGTATGGCTGTGTCTAATGTGAATGTGGAGGTATTTTCATAAATGATTGTGTTGTGTGAAAGCCTATCAATCTAATTGCCATTCTAACCTAGGTAGAGAGAAAAACCCCTTCCTTTCTTTGAAAGAGGCTTGAATGCTGGGTTTTCTTAGATGATTCATTGTCTCCTATCTAGGTTAATGTTGGGCAAACCCCTTATTTTGTATTAGCACCTAGGGTTGGTTGTGGGTGGTCGTCCGAAATCCGATTCGAGGGTGAAGTCTTGGCAATCCTTAGTCAATAGGTCGAGAGAGTCACGTTGGTGTCTTGAATCGAATTCCCTTCCTTGGACTTAGAGACAGAGAGACTGGCGCTTGGCTACTTGTTGCACTTCCCTACGGGTTACAACCACCTTACCACACATGACCATTCGATTCAACAAGTCATAATTGTTAGCTAGGGTGAGCAATACCTGAGTGAACTCTTCTCTCATTGGGACAACCTCCATTTACTTGCTTTTTTCATTTGTAGGTTTCTTAGTTTAAAACCCAAAAACGTTTGCTAGATAACAAACTAAGCGATTGAAGTAGGGGTACATGGACCGGCCTGGGTTTGACAATTAAAACATACTCGCCCTATACTGCACCCGGCTGGAGTTTATGCTTGAGCTCTAGTCGAAATTAATTCGCGGTGTATTCGTGGTTAGTCAAGTTTTTGGCGTCGTTGCCGGGGACCCACGATCCATTATTTTGAAAAGGTCGTTAAGTGTTACACTAGCATTTTCTATCTTGCCTTTTTGTTTGTGTTTTGTGTTTCATGAAGGGTGGTTTTATGTGTGTTTGATTTTCCACTCTTTGTCTTGAAGGGTGGTTTGTGTTTGTAAGTATTGGATCATGGATCCTTATGATTTCACCCAAGTGTGGGGGTATCCACCACCACTCGAGAATGGTCACCCTGAAACTTCATGGGACGATCAAAATGGGGAAATTCAAGGACCGGATTCTACTAGCAACCTCCATTCCAAGAAGAGTAACCATGCTCATGGGGATACCAATAAGATTCCCCATACCAAGAGGTTTCCCTCTACAACTCAAGGTGAAATCCAAGTTGGAGTTGTCCATGGAGGCTTTTGTGGGACAAATCTCAAGACCATGTGCCACTCCACAACCGGATCCAAAAAGCGAATTAGAGCTCATGGTGGAGTGATTTGCTCGAGTCACCGACGAAGGATGCTCTAGCATGGACCTCCCAATTGCCAACCCTTTCGACTCAATCTTTCTTCGGGAATCGGAGGTGCTCCTTCGACACACGGAGAGGCTAGGAGTTCTCGTTGAGCAAGCATTTTCACAACTTGCTCACAATCACCTCCTTCCACATGAAGGAAGAGAAGAAGTTGGAGAGGCGAGCTATGAGAACTTTGGAAGAACGAGCTCCAGCATGGATTTCTAACCCATCCCTCCTCCCAGTTTGTCACTTGAAGAGAAGGTGGCACGAGCTTGTGCACGCCATCTCCTCTCACAATTGGAAGAAGAAGTGGAGATTGGATGGAAGGTCAATAAAGACTATGTGGAATGATAAGTCTCATCCCGAAGAGCTCTCGGGGTGAGGATGATCAAGAGTGTCTCATTGGCGACTCTCATCACTTTCCTCTTCCCGAGACCAATTTCGATTACCAAGTCACGAGGGAAGAGGATCAAGAGAATCACTTCTATGACCTTGCATGGCATCTTGCCCTCCAAACGGTGCTTGAAGACACGAATGGGAAAGAGAAGGAGGAGGTTGAAGAGGAGGAATTGAGCATTGAAGAAGGGGAAGAAGATCTTTATTGTTCCCAAGAGTAGGAACAAAGTGAAGAAGAAGGAAGGGAGGTTGAAGAGGAAGTTGAAAGAGAAAGTGGCGTCCAAGATGAGGACGAGGTCGAGGTGGATGAAGCATCCACAAATTACACTTGCTATCAAAGCTTTCCACCCGAATTTGATGCACTTTTAGAGAAGGACCCATTTGCGGCTCTTTGCCAAGCCAAGGCCAAACCATCGGTGATCCCTCTTGGTGGATGCGATGGAAGTCAACCGATGCTGGACTACATGGTGTGGGGCAAAGAGAAAGAAGAAGAAGAGGTCTCGTGGGTGGAGCCTCAAAGCCAATCAAGTTCATGAGCTCTCAATCGTGGATTCATCCAATGCTCGTGGCCTGAGACTCATATCATTGACGAGAACCTCAACTTCAAGGAGGTTCTTGGATGGACCAAAGCTTAAGGAGCAACTATCTATATTATGACGTAAAAGTAGCGCTTGTTGGGAGGAAACCCAATGAAGGTTTGTGTTTTATGTTAAGTACTAATAGCGTGTAATAACCTCGCCTTGCGCAAGTATGTGTGTGTATGTTTTTGTCTCCTTGAAGCTCTCTCCACTTCATCTCCAGCGCAATTTGGTCCTGACTTTCACTTGCCAAGCTATGCAGTAAAGTCGTTCTACCCTTTATTTTACGCCATTGTGGGCAATGTCGAGCTTAAGTGTTGGTGGGGGGGATGGGTGTAGTCTATCTATTATGTTTGTGTGTGTGATTGATTGCTTGAAGACAAGATGTTTCCCCAAATTTTAAAAATTTGAGGGCCCCAAGCATTGCATGTTCAGTAGCTGGGCACAGTCCCTACAGCCCCAGTACAGCGTGATCCAATTGTCAAGCTGCGGGACATCGTGGTAGGCCTTTTAGCAACAACGCTCATAAGTTTGGCAATATGGACAATTTATGGAGAAGGCCTCCAAAAAGTTCCTGGATCTTGAAGCTGGTCATAAGTCTCTTGAATCCAGTCAGAAGAATACACAGACTATTATACGGGACATGTAACTCCAGCTTGGAAGTATCCACAAAGTCGTGGCATAGCGGCCTCCGGGTACCTTAGAAGGTCATACCATCCCTAATCTCAATGAACCGGATGCTCACTTGAGCGTCGTTACCACCAAGAGCGGCAAGGTAACGGCAGATATCCCCGTCCAAGCTAGACAGGGGAAAGAACGACATGCTTTAGCACATCCATCCAATGAGGAAGAAATGGAGAAGGAGGTTAAGATGTCTACTCCTAAGCCACATCTAGTGGTGGAGTATGTACCTCAACTTCCCTTCCCCATTCAGATGCACAAAGACCGGCTAGAGCCTGAGTTTGCCAAATTCATGGCAATGTTGAAGCAGGTGAATATCAGCATGCCTTTCATAGAGGCACTGTCGAAGATGCCCAAGTACGCGAAGTTAATGAAGGATCTTCTCACCGACAAGAGTAAGCTCTGGGAGCTCTCGACGGTGATGCTAAATGAGGAGTGTTCTGCCATCCTGCAGAACAAGCTATCAGAGAAGAGCATAGACCCTATGAGTTTTAATATCCCTTGCATAATAGGTAGCTTGCATGTAGTGAGGTCCTTCGCAAATTTAGGAGCTAGCATAAACATCATGCCATATAAATTGTTTCAGAAGCTAGGCCTTGGTGAACCCAATAATACTAGGATGAGCATTCAGTTAGCTGATCAATCTGTTGTGCATCTTGGGGGCATTGGAGATGATCTGATAGTTACTGTAGGGTCATTTGCATATCCTACTAATTTTGCGATTCTTTATATAAATGAGGATTTGGAGGTTCCTTTGATTCTAGATATACCTATTCTTGCCACCGCCAAGGAACTCATTGATGTGAATGACAACAAGTTGATTTTGCGGGTCGGGGGTGAACAAATCACCTTTTCTATTTCTGATAATATGTAACACCCCCAGTTCCATGATGATTAGGAATGTGGTTCCTGATTATGATATTGAAGTCACTATCACGAGTGCGAGTACTAATGATTTCCTCGAGCACTGTCTTTTGCTAGGGGACCCGGCATCACAAGAGCTGCAGCTCACGGAGTTGGAAGGCACACCAATCAAGGGGCAAGAGAAGCCAAGTCAATCCACGTCTCGCCCCAGATCGCCACGTCATTGGAGGAGCCACAAGAGCTTGAGCTTAAACCCCTCCCCTCTCATCTGGAGTATTCATTTCTCTGGGAGGGAAATAAGCTCTCGGTCATTATGAGCACGAAACTGACCCCCGAGCAAAATAGCGGGTTGGTGGCTCTATTGAAGAAGTACGCCTGGGCCATGACATGGAAGATCACGCATATGAGGCATTAGCCCATCCTTCTATTCCCACAGAATTCTGATGGGGGGGTGATGTTAAGCTAGACCGATAGCCGCAGCGTAGTATGACTCTGATAACACCAAAATCGGAGGGTATGTTTTGTTCCATTCGTGTGCTTAAGCGTTTAAACATTGTCAAATATATCCCTATTTCGTTCATATTCAATTTTGATGTGATTATAGGGTGTATTTTTCAATATGTGCAAATTAGGAACAAAACAAGGCCACAAGTGTAGAAAAGGGGCAAGGATCAAAGATCGTGGCCTAGAAGAAAAAGATTACAGCCGGGATTTCTAGTCATGAAGACTCACTGAATATCGCAGCCTAGAAGCCAAAGATCGCGACCGCGATCTTGAAGGCCCAGGGCGCGAACTTCGCGTGGAACGAGCCTTGGAGAAGCAGAGAGTTTCCCCATTCGCATCACAACCAACGTTCACTTTGCCCGAGAGGAAGATCGGTGTCACGACTCGAGGATCGCGATCGCGAAGTAAGCCCGCGATTTTACCGCTATAGAAGACCATAACGACGTCGCCTTGAGATCGTGACCTATCCTCAGAAGATCCCGCCTGCGATCTCCTAGCCTCTGGCCCGAACTTCCCCGAGTCCAGAATGCTTATAAATAGAAGACCCATTTCCCCATTTTAAGAGAGTTGAGTTTGGGTGAAATTCCTGGTTCTAGAGGAGAAAAGAGAGAGAAGTTGAAGGAAGGAGAAGAGAAGGAGAAGAAGGAGGAGTTAGGAGCAAGGAGCAAGGAGGATCTTCCCCAACTTCAAGTCTTCTCTATTTCTACCATGTATTTTCTTCACTCCTTTATGGATTGGGCATCTAAGGTACTAGGGGTTCTAAACCCCAAACCTTGGTTTTGGGGTTTATTATGTATGTATGGATATTTTAGGGTTTGAATGAATGAATGTGTTTGTCTAGAAGATTCTTAATGTCACTCTTTTCTAAATGATGACGTTTGGGCAACTAACCCCAATCTTCTCTCTTAGGAGGAATGATGTCACATCCCGATCTCTAAAACCCTTAAATAACAGTTTTGCTCCGGAGCATATTTAAAATTTTGAAAGAAAGAAATAATAATGTGCTCGAAATACCAATACTGAAAATAAGTCTTATAATTTAAAAGCAAAGCCCTAACATTTGGGCAAACCTCAATCCATAAAGTCTTATCCTTTTAAATCTCCAGTCATTACTCATAATCATAAAGCAAATAACTAAAGATTACAAATGTTGCTTACTCCGATCCGTGATCAGACATCTTCAGAAGTGTTCACGTGGTCCACCTCGGGTAGCCTGCTCTCTCACTGGATGCTCCTCGACTGGATGCTCCCTAGCTCCTCCTCTACGACCTGGTGAGTGGGTTGGGGTCAGTCTACGCCATTACTTAAACTTGAAGCACTTACGGGTATTCCCTTAAGTGTTCACCTCAAAAACCCGTGGAAGTTATTTATACTTCCACCCTTTAAACTTTAACTCTTAAAAACGTGGGAGTTGTTGTTACTCGCCACTCTCAAAATCTTAAATCTTTGACGACTCTGGGATCCCCTCACTAACTAGTCCAACCGCCCAGCTCATACGTATGAGGGCCAACATAGGCCTTTCCTTAAACCTTTTTATGGGAGTAATCTATTCAACCCCATAAACCTTAAGAGTATATCATACTCTTCCTTTAAACTTCATGTGATGTCTAAGTGATTCATCCACATGTTCCTTAAGAGCAAACTTGCTCTTCCTTTAAACTTTCACTGGGGCGGGGGACTGTCATTAGTGAACTATCTTTAAATCTTTTCACCCTAATTTAATTAGGAGTGAAATACCTCTTAAATATTGATCCTTAAAGATCAAACAACCTTCATTAAATAAACATAAATATAAAAGCTTTAAGTAAATACAGAAAGCTCAAATAATCACCGCGAATAATATCTCAAATAGATCATGCTTTATCAATCACGACATGATTCAATCACTGGCATACAATTCACGTAACACGCATACTTTAAAAACTCGTAAGGCAATTACTTGAAAACACGTAAGGCGTAGAATTTACCCCCTTAAACCACTCACCTCTTGTGGCGATTACTTAGTTCCCTTGATGTGGAACCCTTACTCCGATTGCTACCTTAAACCTATAATTTAAACGTATATCCTTTTAGTCGATACGGCTCAATTTATCACCTTTAATTCACTAAAAACTATCCTCCTTAAATCTATAATTTTAAAATATCAAAACGTCATTCTAGATTCTTGTAAAATTATCAAATGGGTCAGGAGCCTTCTTTTACTATTTTAGTTAAATAAAACCGTCCTTAGTTTAATTTTTATAGATAGTAAATCACTTCCTAAAATCTCCAAATTTATTATGAGTAACCTTATAGCACCCTAGTTACATATAAAATTATCAAACCTACTGACGTCGCTTAAACAGTATTTTAATTTTCTAAAACTGATGTTCTACGAATTTGTATAATTATAAATACAGCTCATAAAATTCTGCTATTATTGATAGGCGAGATCGGAAGAGAAGGGCGAGGTCGGCTGGTGGTGGCGATGTGTTTGACGGCGGGGAGATGGGGTGGTGGCGTTGGAGGAGTCGAGTGGAAGAAGAAATGGAAGGAAGGCAGCTGGGTTTCTCGTTTATTTGCCGAGAGGAATAAATTGAGCTGCTTCACTTGTACAACTACAATCTATATTCTAAGCTTCCATTTGCCAATTTAATGGCAAACTAGTCGACAATGGCTGGCCTCCTCTCATTACAGTTCACGTGAACCCCATTCCTCCATCACCTACCAAGATCTAAATTAATGACATCCCACTCACCTGTTGGAGGTTTTTTTTTTCTATAACGAGAAACTAGTGGGCGAGGGACATTTGGGATCAATAGTCTGGGACGCTAGCTTACATGGGATTGATATGGGAGGGGAATTATTTGTTGGGGTGGGAACGTGGGGGTGGGTGACGTGGGGTGGTTTTTCCTTTTTTTTTTTTTTTTTTTCTTACTAATAATAATAGTAATAATTATAATTATTATTACTATTCCTAATCCGCAGTCCTTTATACGTAACCCTCTAACCAATCGTTCATTTATCATGATCGAACATGAACTTAAATGTCGGGGTGTTACATTTTCTCCACCCTTATAAAAATTTCGTCCCCGAAATTGGAACTGTTGGTTGGAGAATAAGATGCCACTAATTGTGCCGAGGTAAATCGTATTCAATTAGAATTGGATATAGTGGGATGTAACATTTCCCTCCCACTTAAATAAATTTCGACCTCGAAATTTTGGGTGAACTGCCTTGTTGTACTTTGGCTGAACAGAACTTAATCACCGGGACTATTATTAAATAGTGTGTATTGAGAACTGAACGCTAAAATACATTGGGACAAACCGACCATCGATTTAAGCATCGTTAAACAATTCAGGGTATTTCTCTCGCATGCTAGTTTCTGTCTCCCAAGTCGCAGCCTCGTTGCCCTGGTTCCGCCATATCACCATTACCATTATAATCTTTTTTTTTCTCAATTTCTTTTCCTGTTTATCCACGATCTTGACTGGTGTTTCCTCGTAAGTCAAATCGTCCTCCAAATGGATGTCCTCATGCCTGATCACATGTTCAGGGTTAGATCGATACGCCCTTAGCATGCTTACATGGAAGACATCGTGAATTTTAGATAGGCTAGGAGGTAAAGCTAGTCGATATGCTAAGGGTCCCACACGCTCCAGCACCTCGTATGGCCCGATATACCTCGGACTAAGCTTTCCCTTCTTGCCGAATCTCATTACTCCCTTCCAAGGAGACACCCTCAGAAATACCATCTCACCCACTTCATGACTGCGTGGGTTTCCTGGCCTCTGAGCATTACTTTTCTGCCGGTCCTGGGCCACCTTCAAATTTCGACGAATTGCCTCCACCTTTTCCACTGCCTTCTGTACCATATCCGGACCTTCTAGTTGTCGCACTCCTTCTTCATCCCAGTATAGTGGTGTGCGACATTTTCTCCCATACAGTACCTCATATGGAGCTGCTTGTATCGAGCTGTGATACTGGTTATTGTAAGCAAACTCCATTAGGGGCAAATGCTCGTCCCAAGCTCCCTCCATCGTCAATACACACGCCCTTAGCAGGTCTTCCAGCGTTTGAATCGTCCTCTCTGATTGTCCATCAGTTTGGGGGTGATATGCAGTAGAGAAATGCACCTTAGTGCCCATAGCCTTCTGGAGACTTACCCAGAATCGTGCCGTGAAGCTAGGATCGCGATCAGACACGATGCTAATTGGAACTCCATGTAGCCTTACTATCTCTCTCACATACAATCTAGCCAGTTCTTCCAGCCCTGGCTTGAACTTGATTGGTATAAAATGAGCCACCTTTGAGAATCGGTCTACAATTACCCATACTCCGTCATTTCCCTTCGGGGTCCTCGGCAATCCATACACAAAGTCCATAGTGATCTTCTCCCAAGTCCATTGTGGAATCTCCAGCGGTAGGTGTTCAATGACCGGGGCTTGATGCTCAGCCTTAATCATTTGACATTCCAGGCACTGGTAAACATGTGCTGCTACATCCTTCTTCAATCCTGGCCACCAAAAATGCTCCTTGAGGGTACGATACATTTTTGTGGCACCAGGGTGCATTGCATATGGTGCAGAGTGAGCCTCGTCCAGAATGTCCTTTCTCAACTTGTCGACATCCGGCACACACAATCTTCCTTGATACATCAGTACACCATCTACCAATTCAAATTTGGTGTCCTTCCCTTCTAACACCCGTTTCTTATAATTCCCCAATTCTGTATCTTCACTCTGCTTCTCCTTGATACGTTCCTGTAACATAGGGCGAACCTTCAAGGTTGCTAACAGCTTCGTTACTTCTTCTAATTCCAATTCCACGTTCATGGCCCTCAAAGAGACCAATTCAGGTAAAGGACTCTCTCTCTTCCTACTCAATGCATCAGCTACCACATTTGCCTTTCCTGGGTGGTACTTAATAGTACAATCGTAATCGCTTAACAACTCCATCCACCTCCTCTGTCTCATGTTCAACTCCTTCTGATCAGTTAAGTGTTGGAGACTTTTGTGATCAGTAAAGATGGTGAAAGTCTCGCCGTAGAGATAGTGTCTCCATAGTTTCAAGGCGAAGACCACTGCTGCCAACTCTAAGTCATGGGTGGGGTAGTTCACCTCGTGGGGTCGTAGTTGCCTCGAAGCATACGCAATCACCTTCTTATCTTGCATCAGCACGCAACCCAACCCTTGATAGGAAGCATCGCTATAGATGGAATACTCCCCACCGCTGGTTGGTAGTGCCAACACGGGTGCAGACGTCAACTTCTTCTTCAGCAACTCGAATGCAGCTTGACACTTCTCGTCCCATAAAAATGCCTTCCCCTTCTGCAACAATTGAGTCATGGGTCTCGCAATACTGGAGAAGCCTTCTACAAACCTCCGGTAGTACCCAGCTAAACCCAGAAAACTCCGTACTTCGGAAACGTTCTTTGGTGGAATCCAGTTTGTCACAGCTTCAATCTTCTTTGGATCCACCTCAACTCCACGACCAGAGATCATATGTCCCAAAAATAGGACTTCGTCTAGCCAGAAATCGCATTTAGAGAACTTGGCATACAACTCTTCCTGCTTCAGTTTCTGTAATACCACCCTTAAATGCTCTTCATGATCTTTCTCGCTCTTAGAGTAGATGAGGATGTCATCAATGAATACGATGACAAACTTATCTAGATATTCATGAAGAACTCGGTTCATCAAGGCCATGAAAGCTGCCGGTGCATTAGTCAAACCGAACGGCATGACCAAAAACTCGTAGTGGCCATATCGTGTGCGAAATGCCGTCTTAGGTATGGAGCCATCTGCTACTCTCAATTGATGGTATCCAGACCTCAGATCAATTTTTGAGAACACTTTTGCTCCTTGTAGCTGGTCGAAGAGATCGTCTATCCTTGGCAGAGGATAACGATTCTTGATGGTTGCCTTGTTCAACTTTCTATAGTCGATGCACAGTCTCATACTGCCATCCTTCTTCTTCACGAACAACACTGGTGCTCCCCACGTTGATACGCTAGGGCGGATGAAACCCTTCTCCAATAGCTCTTCTAACTGTTCCTTCAGCTCCTTCAACTCCACTGGTGCCATGCGGTATGGAGGAATGGATATTGGTGCTGTACCAGGAACCACTTCAATATCAAACTCCACCTCCCGTTGCGGCGGTAACCCAGGAAGATCTTCGGGGAATACCTCGGGGTATTCTCTCACAATAGGCACATCTTCTATCTTCTTCTCTTGCACCTCCTTGATATGGGCCAAGTAGGCTTCACATCCTTTTTGGATCAACGAGAAGGCCTTCATCGCAGAGATTAAGCCTCCTGGGATCAGCTTTCTGGTACCCTTGAATAACGCCGTGCCCTTGCCCTCAATTTCAAGGCTAACCTCCTTCTTGTAACAATCCACCCTTGCTCGGTTTTTGGACAGCCAATCCATACCCAGTATGACGTCAAACTCGTCAAACGGTAGTATGATTAGATTTGCTTCGAACTCGTAACCAGCCACTGTGATAGTGCAATTCCTAATGACGGAATCGACTATCAATGTATCCCCTACCGGGGTTCTCACCCCTAAGTTCTGACCCAACTTCACTGATGGTATTCTTAAGTTTCTAGCAAACTTTGTAGAGATAAATGAATGCGTAGAACCAGAATCGATGAGCACAAAAGCTGAATGTCGGTAAAGAGTAATCATACCCGTCACCACTTCAGGTGCAGCATCAGCCTCTTCTCTCCTCATGGCGAAGATCCTTGGTTTCCCAGCTGCTTGAGACCCCTGGCCCCTATCATTACGGATGGACCGCCCAACATTTCCTCCATTGTTGTTGAAAGATCGATTTTGCTTATTGCCAAACTGGTACCCAGTGTGAGTTTTGCCTCCTCCACCACGAACAGACTGTTCAGACTGAGTCCTCCCTTGCCCTCCCTTCTTAGGGCATTCTCTGGCAAAATGGCCTGGTTCGTTGCAGTGGAAACAGACCCCCAAGTGAAGCTTGCATTCTCCCGGATGAATCTTCCCACACTGGTTGCAAGGACCCCTGTTACTATAGGTCGGACCCGGCATAGTCGAACCAGCCCGGCTTTGAGTGCCTCCATAACTGGGTGGACCATTCGGCCTCCTCCTGATCTGACTCATCTGTCTCGGTCCCTCTGTGAAGCTCATAGCCTTTCTCTTATGACCATCTCGTTGTACCCTTTCTTCGTACAAGCTCTGTTCTACCCTTTCCACTCGGAGGGCTGCCTGATAAATCTCCTCTCTGCTGTTCCATACATGTGCACTCAGGTCCCTCATAAGGGTAGGCTTCAGGCTCTCTAGGTAGTGACTTCGTTGAATCTCAGCATCCTGGAACTGTGGCCCCCCATAAGGGAGCAGTTTATCAAACCGGGATGTGTACTCCGCCACTGTTTCTCTTTTTTCACTTCCCCACTTCTGCCTGATCATAAGGAATTCCCTCTGTTGCTCGATCCGATAAGACATTGGTATGTAGTGGTCTTTGAACAGTTGCACGAACCCTGGCCAAGTGATGGCTGGTGGATCCTCCTGACTGGCTGGCTGTGTAGCCCACCAGCGGTAAGCAGCACCCTGTAGTAGGGACACTGTCAGCAACACTTTGTCCTCGTCATCTGCTCGCATCTCCTGTAGAGTGCGAGTGACTTTTGAAAGCCACAGATCAATCTCCATGGGATCCGTCGAACGATCCCCGTAGAAATCCTCAACCTTCCTCTTTCGGAACGTATCATAATCTGGAGGGCGCCTAGGTTGCGGTGGTGGTGGAAGGTTGATGTGGGCATTACTAGCTCTGCATATCCATAAGGCCCTTTTAGTAATCGAGTTACTTTTCGCAATACGATTAGAGTAGACTGGAGATTTATAAATCCTTAAAAGAAATCCTTGACTCGTTTGGCCAAACCTTTAACATAAAACACATTTTCTTTTCCTTTAAGACGAAAATGCCTTTTAAAACCAAGTCTGATATTCCAGTGTTCCCTGGGAGACCAAGGAACAGAGGAAGACCAGCTCTGATACCAAAATGTCACATCCCGATCTCTAAAACCCTTAAATAACAGTTTTGCTCCGGAGCATATTTAAAATTTTGAAAGAAAGAAATAATAATGTGCTCGAAATACCAATACTGAAAATAAGTCTTATAATTTAAAAGCAAAGCCCTAACATTTGGGCAAACCTCAATCCATAAAGTCTTATCCTTTTAAATCTCCAGTCATTACTCATAATCATAAAGCAAATAACTAAAGATTACAAATGTTGCTTACTCCGATCCGTGATCAGACATCTTCAGAAGTGTTCACGTGGTCCACCTCGGGTAGCCTGCTCTCTCACTGGATGCTCCTCGACTGGATGCTCCCTAGCTCCTCCTCTACGACCTGGTGAGTGGGTTGGGGTCAGTCTACGCCATTACTTAAACTTGAAGCACTTACGGGTATTCCCTTAAGTGTTCACCTCAAAAACCCGTGGAAGTTATTTATACTTCCACCCTTTAAACTTTAACTCTTAAAAACGTGGGAGTTGTTGTTACTCGCCACTCTCAAAATCTTAAATCTTTGACGACTCTGGGATCCCCTCACTAACTAGTCCAACCGCCCAGCTCATACGTATGAGGGCCAACATAGGCCTTTCCTTAAACCTTTTTATGGGAGTAATCTATTCAACCCCATAAACCTTAAGAGTATATCATACTCTTCCTTTAAACTTCATGTGATGTCTAAGTGATTCATCCACATGTTCCTTAAGAGCAAACTTGCTCTTCCTTTAAACTTTCACTGGGGCGGGGGACTGTCATTAGTGAACTATCTTTAAATCTTTTCACCCTAATTTAATTAGGAGTGAAATACCTCTTAAATATTGATCCTTAAAGATCAAACAACCTTCATTAAATAAACATAAATATAAAAGCTTTAAGTAAATACAGAAAGCTCAAATAATCACCGCGAATAATATCTCAAATAGATCATGCTTTATCAATCACGACATGATTCAATCACTGGCATACAATTCACGTAACACGCATACTTTAAAAACTCGTAAGGCAATTACTTGAAAACACGTAAGGCGTAGAATTTACCCCCTTAAACCACTCACCTCTTGTGGCGATTACTTAGTTCCCTTGATGTGGAACCCTTACTCCGATTGCTACCTTAAACCTATAATTTAAACGTATATCCTTTTAGTCGATACGGCTCAATTTATCACCTTTAATTCACTAATACCTATCCTCCTTAAATCTATAATTTTAAAATATCAAAACGTCATTCTAGATTCTTGTAAAATTATCAAATGGGTCAGGAGCCTTCTTTTACTATTTTAGTTAAATAAAACCGTCCTTAGTTTAATTTTTATAGATAGTAAATCACTTCCTAAAATCTCCAAATTTATTATGAGTAACCTTATAGCACCCTAGTTACATATAAAATTATCAAACCTACTGACGTCGCTTAAACAGTATTTTAATTTTCTAAAACTGATGTTCTACGAATTTGTATAATTATAAATACAGCTCATAAAATTCTCAAATTATTATCCAGTCATTAAACTAATATTCTCTAATTTATAAAATTATCAAATCATAAAAATATACACTAAAACGCGTCAGAAGTAATCATGTCCATAAGCAAACACTACTTTCGGTCAATTATCAGAATTTTAATTACCAATCTGCTCATATTAAAACATGGAGGACTAATCTAGATATTTTCCTATGGCCATTTCAGCTGCGTGCAGTACCTGGAGCTCACGTCTCAAACTTTGGAGGCTCGGTTCTCCTTTGTCCGACGTCCAAATTCGATTTCGTCGATACCGGAGTGCTCCTGGGGTCGTCCTCTACGCGATGGTACCAAGGTTTCGAAGCTTGGTTGAAGTCGACCACGCCGGGATCGCCGTCGCAACTACGTCCATCATGGGGTTTGTCGGGTTAATCATGGTTTAAACGAGCTCAAAAAGGTTTGAGATCGAGGTTCTCACCTATCGGACTTACGAGAAGGGATGGCTGAGTGATTTCGTTGAGCAGAAGGAAATCGTCCCAAACTTGGCGTCGCTCGGAGCTCGCGTGGGAGGAAATGATCGGGAAGAAGAGTTGGGTCGTGCTCCTGGTCGGCCGACGGACGTGCTGGGATTATATGAAAATGAGATGAAATGGGGCGACGGACGAACAACGCTCGCTTGCGTTAATGGAAGGGCAGTTGTCTTTGTTACTAGTTGGCGAACGTGTGGAGAGTCGTTGTGCAGCTGCTTGCTTAGCCTGCTATTATTGATAGGCGAGATCGGAAGAGAAGGGCGAGGTCGGCTGGTGGTGGCGATGTGTTTGACGGCGGGGAGATGGGGTGGTGGCGTTGGAGGAGTCGAGTGGAAGAAGAAATGGAAGGAAGGCAGCTGGGTTTCTCGTTTATTTGCCGAGAGGAATAAATTGAGCTGCTTCACTTGTACAACTACAATCTATATTCTAAGCTTCCATTTGCCAATTTAATGGCAAACTAGTCGACAATGGCTGGCCTCCTCTCATTACAGTTCACGTGAACCCCATTCCTCCATCACCTACCAAGATCTAAATTAATGACATCCCACTCACCTGTTGGAGGTTTTTTTTTTCTATAACGAGAAACTAGTGGGCGAGGGACATTTGGGATCAATAGTCTGGGACGCTAGCTTACATGGGATTGATATGGGAGGGGAATTATTTGTTGGGGTGGGAACGTGGGGGTGGGTGACGTGGGGTGGTTTTTCCTTTTTTTTTTTTTTTTTTCTTACTAATAATAATAGTAATAATTATAATTATTATTACTATTCCTAATCCGCAGTCCTTTATACGTAACCCTCTAACCAATCGTTCATTTATCATGATCGAACATGAACTTAAATGTCGGGGTGTTACAAATGAGTTCTAGGAATCCAGGGCCTAAGTTCTATCTTTTCTTTGCTTTGCTTTTCTTTATTTATATTAACACAATGTTTAATTATCTCTTTATTTTCATTTTACCTTTCGTACCTTAAATATTCTGTCGCTAGTAGTAGTACTTATTATATGTAACACCCCGATATTTGGGTGTAGGTTCGACCAAAAGATTGGATCGACGATTATGTACGAAGCATGAAAATCGTAAATTAGAAATAATAATAATAATAACATTAATAACTAATGTTATTATTGTTATTATCTTCATCCTAATAATCACCATCCTCATCTGCACGTTACCCCAGCAACAAAAAAAAGGATGGACAAAAAAAAAACCCAAACACCATTACACTCTTACACTCCCATCTAATTAAACGCCACCAAATTAATCTCCATTCCTTAACGTACCAATCTCTCTCCCCTCTCCTCTATAATTAACAAAAACGTTGGCGGTGGAAAAGGAATTCAACCGACCCCATATCTCTCGTCCTCTCTGCCCTAGCAAAACAGAAGCTGCAATAATTGAACAATAGCGACCCATCCATCTACCTTGGCAACCATTTCTTTTTCAATCTGTAGCAGTAGCAGCAAGAAGCCTAGCGACAGCATCAAGAGAGCTGCCTCCATCGACGACAGCGTGTCCTCTGGCGTTTTAGAGATAAGGTCCCCGATCTCCCCTGTCCCAAGTTCGAACCTTAAACTTCGTTTAACCCAACAAATGCACACGATGATCGTAGCTCCGACGGCAGCCTCGACGTAGTCGATCTCAACAAAGCTTCGAAACCTTGGTACCATCGTGGGGAGGGAGATTTCAGGAACATCCTGGTTTTGCCGGAATTGAATTTCAACGTCGGACGAGGAAGATACGAGCCTCAAAAGCTTGGGGCGTGAACCGGATAGTTCAGGTACTAATCTGTCTATTCGAAAAGCATAAGGATTGTGGCGGTAATTTTGTTTCCTAGAAAATGTCCAGTTTAGTCCCTCATATTTTTGGTTCGAGCAGCTTAGTCTCTAGTATTTTGAAAGATAACAATGGGCCGAAAATAGAATTTTCTCAAGGTTATTATTATTCGTCCACATATTGTACGAACTTTTATGAGTTGTTAATTTTATAAACTAGGGGATATTCGTGGGATGTATGAATATAAATTTGAGAATTTTTGGAGCTTTATTTATAAGTGTAAGAAAATAGGTAAAAAGGAAGTTTTAACCAAATAGAATATTATTCAAGCGAGTATGTTTGATTTAATAATTTTAATAGAATTCAAATACCCATGAGTTTATCCATAATTCATTTGGTTGTTTTTAGAGTCAATTTTTATAATTATGAAAATTGGTAAGATGTCAATTTTAATTGATTAAATTACGGTTTGCATATCTTTAATTAATTTATTATTTTTTTTTTTTGAAAAACTATAATACTGGTTGTTTGTTTTAAAGTTAAGATCAGAAATTTTAGATGTTTTTAATGCAGATATAAAATATATTTAGGTTGCAAGTCAATAGGAAGAAGGGGTTAATTACTATGTAAATTATAGTTAATAATTTTAGTTTATGTTATGAATTATCCAAAGTCAGAATTTGGAATTTTTAAGATGGAAAGGGTTTGTTGGAAATTTAGGAGATTTATTTAATGGATTTTTTATGTTATTGGTAATATGTTAAGTCTTGTGAATTTGGGGAAAGATTTCTAGTGTTTGAGAAAAATTATTTCAAGTGATTAAGGGTCTTTTAAAGGAATTTTGGGACTAAGCTGAGAGGACGGAAAATTCTAAGGAATACCGACTAAGAGTAATTAATCTCAATTGATAGGATTAAGTAAGCGATCAAGTTAACGATCTCCGCGTCCAACGAATTAAAGTATCGACACTTGAGAGGTGAGTGTAAAGGGGGTAAATTCTACGCCTTACGGTATTTCAGCTTTGAGGTTGACCGCTATGTGCTATATATGCCTTTGTGTGTTTGTTTGATGCATGTGATTGCGTGTGATTTATGATTCCAGTTATACATATGATAATGTGTGCTATATTTATAAATAAGTTGAAGTTCAAGAACACGCTTTCTTTTCAGAAGTACTTCACCTTCAAGAAGGTGAAACCGTTTTAAGACTTTTAGTCACTAGCGTCAGTCCGTTGCCATTTGAGATTTTGAGATAGAGCAGCATTTATGCTCTTAAGACTTTTAAGATGAGCAACAGTTATGCTCTTGAGATATTTTAAGATGAGCAGCAGTTATGCTCTTGCGAATCGTGGAAGAAGAGCCTTCCACGATAAGTTTAAGTTTCAGGAAAGCCTAGATGGCTTCTCATACGTATGAGTTGGCAACCGGACTAGCTAGTGAGGGATCCCAGTGTCAGTCAAATATTTAAGTGTGAGATTTGAGCTTTAAATATAAAATTTTAAAGAGTAGAAGTATCATCCACTAGTTTAAGCTAAGTTATCAAATAAGAAATACTAGGGTTTTCAAATGTAAGGGCGTAGACTGACCCCAACTCACTCTCCAGATCGTAGAGGAAATCCTAACCAGCCAGCTCGTGATCAGCAAGCTAGAGGAGCTCAACACCATCGTCCTTGAGAGATGTCGAGCCAGGCGTCAGAGTAAGCACCGAAGAACTTTTCAAGTTATTAAGACTTTATGGTTAATAGTTAAAGACTGGAGATTCATTTCTTATGGACGATTTAAGTTTTGCCCACGTGTTTAGGGCTTCGATTTGAGATATTAAGATGTTTGAGTTTGGTATTTTATTTAAAGTTGTGTTATTTGAGATTTTTAATTATACCCCGGGGTAGAAATGTCTTTTTCCAAGTTCAAAGTAGTGGGATGTTTCATTTTGGTATTAGAGCCGGTCTTCCGCTGTTTCTTGGTTCCCAAGAAATACTGGAATGTCGGTCTCAGTTTTTAAAGGTTTTGTTTTTAAATACTTTAAGTCAAAGTTTGGCCAAACAAGTCAAGGATTTCTTTTAAGAATTTAGAATCTCCAGACTACTCTAAACCATATTAAGGAAGAAATAACTGAGTTCTAACGAGACCCTGTGTATCTACAGTGCAAGTGTTGGCCAGAACCCCACACCACCAGTACCACCACCAGAGAGACGTCCCCCGGACTATGTAGGTTTCCAGAAGAGAAAGGTGGAAGATTTTAAGAGGGAGCATTCAACGGACCCCATGGAAGTAGAGCAGTGGCTAGCCAAGGTCACTCGTACGCTGGTCGAGATGAGAGCTGATGACGAGGATAGAGTACTGCTGACAGTGTCCTTGCTGCAGGATGCTGCATACACCTGGTGGACTACCCAGCCAGCTAGTCGAAAGGACCTACCGGCCATCACTTGGCCAGAGTTCGTGCAGCTATTCAAAGACCACTTCATACCGGAGGCCTACCGGATCGGGAAGCAGAGGGAATTTTTGCTGATCAGGCAGAAGTGGGGCAGTGAAGGCAGGGAAAGCGTGACTGATTACACGGCCAGGTTTGACAAGCTACTTACCTATGGAGGGCCTCAATTTCAGGATGTAGCAGCTCAACGCACCCATTACCTAGTGAGTCTGAAGCCTGCTTTTCGGCGCCAGCTGAGCATACTGAGTTGGAACAACATGGAAGAGATTTATCAGGCAGCTCTTCAGTTGGAGAGGGCGGATATAGCTCTGCATGAGGAGGGAATGCAACGTGAAGGCAACAAGATAAAGGCTATTAGCCTGTCTGAGGGGCCAGGACAACCGAGTCAGCAGAGAAGGCGACCATCCCAGAGCTACTATGGGGCCACCCAGAGTCAGGCCGGCTCCACCAGATCAGGGCCGACCTACATTCCTCAGGACCCATGCCACAAGTGTGGGAGAACTCACCCAGGAGAGTGTAAGGTGCACTTGGGAGGAATATGCTATCACTGCAACGAGCCGGGCCACTATGCCAGAGACTGCCCTAGGAGAGAAGGCAGGGGAGAGCCCAGTCCGAACAATCAGTCCGAGGAGGAGGAGGAGGAACTCAGACCGGACAACAGTTTGGCAACCAGCCAAACCGGTCTTATCACCAGCAGGGAGGCAATGCAGGGCGGTTCAACCTCAATGAGCGAGATCGAGGGCGAGGATCTCAAGCATCTGGGCAACCATGACTGTTTTCCATGAGGAGAGAAAAAGTTGACGCTGCACCTGAGGTGGTGACTGGTATGATCTCGCTTTACCACCAGCCAACTTTTGTATTATTTGATTCCGGTTCCACGCACTCTTTCATTTCTATCAAGCTTGCTAGAACCTTAGGAGTCCCATTTGTGAGGTTGGGGCAGAATTTAGGGGTCAGGACTCCCGTGGGGGATACCCTTATAGTGGACTCAGTCATTCAGGATTGTCTTATCACCGTGGTGGGGAACGAATTCGAGGCGAACCTAATTCTACTACCCTTCGACGAGTTTGATGTTATCTTGGGTATGGATTGGCTGTCAAAGAATAGAGCAAAGGTGGACTGCTAAAAGAAGGAGGTTAGCCTGGATATAGAAGGAAAGGGCACTGCTTTGTTTAAAGGGACCAGGAAGCTTATCCCTGGGTGCTTAATCTCCGCGGTTAAGGCTTTCTCATTGATTCAAGAAGGATGTGAAGGATATTTAGCTCATGTTAAGGAGGTGCAAGAGAAGAAGATAGAAGATGTACCTGTCGTAAGGGAATACCTCGAGGTATTTTCCGAAGACCTTCCTGGGCTACCGCGCAGCGAGAGGTGGAATTCGATATTTAAGTGATTCCTGGCACGACACCGATATCTATTCCTCCTTACCGTATGGCACCAGTGGAGTTGAAGGAGCAGTTGCAGGAGCTGTTGGAGATGGGATTCATACGCCCTAGTGTATCACCATGGGGAGCACCGGTGTTGTTCGTGAAGAAGAAGGATGGCAGTATGAGACTATGCATTGACTATAGGAAACTGAACAAGGCTACCATCAAGAATCGCTATCCTTTGACAAGGATAGATGATCTCTTCGATCAGCTACAAGGAGCAAGGGTGTTCTCGAAGATCGATCTGCGGTCAGGGTATCATCAGTTGAGAGTGGCAGATGGTTCAGTACCTAAGACGGCTTTTCGCACCAGGTACGGCCACTATGAGTTCCTGGTCATGCCATTCGGTCTGACTAATGCACTGGCAGCTTTTATGGCACTAATGAACCGGGTTCTTCACGAATACTTGGACAAGTATGTCATCGTCTTCATAGATGACATACTCATCTACTCGAGAAGCAAGGAAGAGCACGAAGAGCACCTTAGGGTGGTTTTGCAGAAATTAAAGGAGGAGAAGCTATATGCCAAGTTCTCGAAGTGTGAATTTTGGTTGGAGGAGGTCATGTTCTTGGGTCACATGATTTCAGGACGGGGAGTTGAAGTGGATCCCAAGAAAATTGAAATTGTAACAAACTGGGCTCCACCAAAGAATGTTTCCGAAGTGCGGAGTTTTTTGGGTTTAGCTGGGTACTACCGGAGATTTGTGGAAGGCTTCTCCAATATTGCGAGATCCATGATACAGCTATTGAAGAAGGGGATGGCGTTCGTTTGGGACGAGAAGTGTCAAACGGCGTTTGATTTGATGAAGGAGAAGTTGACCTCTGCACCGGTGTTAGCACTACCGACTAACGGTGGGGATTATTCCATCTATAGTGATGCTTCCTACCAAGGTTTAGGTTGCGTACTGATGCAGGATAAGAAGGTGATTGCCTACGCTTCGAGGCAGCTACGACCCCATGAGGTGAACTACCCCACCCATGACCTGGAGTTGGCAGCAGTGGTCTTTGCTTTGAAGTTATGGAGACACTATCTCTACGGCGAGATGTTCACCATCTACACTGATCACAAGAGCCTCCAACACCTGACTGATCAGAAGGAGTTGAACATGAGGCAGAGGAGGTGGATGGAGCTGTTGAGCGATTATGACTGTACCATTAAGTGCCATCCGGGAAAGGCAAATGTGGTGGCTGACGCCTTGAGCAGGAAGAGGGAGAGCCCTTTACCGGAGTTGGTCTCTTTGAGGGCCATGAACGTGGAGTTGGAGCTAGAGGAGGTGACAAAGTTGTTAGCAACTTTGAAAATTCGTCCTATGCTGCAAGAACGAGTCAAGGAGAAGCAGAGTGAAGATTTGGAATTAGAGAAGTACAAGAAGCAAGTTTTAGAAGGGAATGACACCAAATTTGAATTGGTAGATGGGGTGCTGATGTATCAAGGAAGGCTGTGTGTTCCAAATGTTGACAAGCTAAGGAAGGATATTTTGGATGAGGCTCACTCTGCACCTTATGCGATGCACCCGAGGACTACTAAGATGTATCGTACCCTCAAGGAGCATTTTTGGTGGCCAGGGTTGAAGAAAGAGGTAGCTGCACACGTCTACCAATGCTTGGAGTGCCAAATGATCAAAGCTGAACATCAAGCTCCAGTCATTGAGCACCTACCGTTGGAGATCCCGCAGTGGACTTGGGAGAAGATCACCATGGATTTTGTGTATGGTTTACCGAGGACCCCAAGGGGAAACGATGGGGTATGGGTGATTGTGGATCGCTTCTCGAAGGTGGCTCATTTTATACCCATCAAGTTCAAGCCAGGGCTGGAGGAGTTGGCTAGACCGTATGTGAAGGAGATAGTGAGATTGCATGGAGTTCCACATAGTATCGTGTCTGATCGCGACCCTAGCTTCACGACACGATTCTGGGTGAGTCTTCAAAAGGCAATGGGCACTAAAGTTCACTTCTCTATCGCATACCACCCCCAGACGGATGGGTAGTCAGAGCGGATGATTCAAACACTGGAAGACCTACTGAGGGCGTGTGTCTTGACCATGGAAGGATCTTGGGATGACCATTTGCCTCTAATGGAGTTTGCTTACAATAACCAGTATCACAGCTCGATACAAGCAGCTCCATATGAAGTATTGTATGGGAGGAAGTGTCGTACACCACTATACTGGGATGCAGAGGGCGTGCGACAACTAGAGGGTCCAGAGATGGTACAGAAAGCAGTGGAGAAGGTGGAGGTGATTCGACGGAACTTGAAGGCGGCTCAGGACCGGCAGAAGAGTAATGCTGAGAGGCCGGAGAACCCGCGAAGTTATGAAGTGGGTGATATGGTATTCCTGAGGGTGTCCCCTTGGAAGGGAGTGATGAGATTTGGTAAGAAGGGGAAGCTTAGTCCCAGGTATATCGGTCCATATGAGGTGTTGGAGTGCATTGGACCCTTAGCCTATCGACTAGCCTTACCTCCTAGCCTGTCAAGGATTCACGATGTTTTCCATGTCAGCATGCTAAGGGCGTATCGGTCCAACCCAAAGCATGTGATCCATCATGAGGACATTCAGTTGGAAGACGATTTGACATATGAGGAGCTCCCAGTACAGATCGTGGATAGGCAAGAGAAAGAGTTGAGGAGGAATAAGATTGTTATGGTAAAAGTTATATGGAGGAACTAGGGTCGCGAGGCTGCAACTTGGGAGACAGAGAGTAGCATGAGAGAGAAATATCCAGAGTTGTTTAACGGTGCGTAGATCAGTGGTTGGTGCATCTCGTTGTACTTATCCTTCAATTCTCGTTACTCGATATTTCAATAATAGACACAATGATTCAGTTTAGTTACCCGAACCCAACAACTCAGTTTAGCCCAAAATTTCGAGGTCGAAATTTTTTGTTAAGGGGGAGGGAAATATTATATCCCAACCAAACCAGTTCCGTTAAACGCAGTTTATGGTCGAGCAAGTTATCATTCACAGTTGTATTCTATGGTGCCAATTTCGGGGACGAAATTTTCATAAGGGTGGAGGAAATGTAACACCCCGATATTTGGGTGTAGGTTCGACCAAAAGATTGGATCGACGATTACGTACGAAGCATGAAAATCATAAATTAGAAATAATAATAATAATAACATTAATAACTAATGTTATTATTGTTATTATCTTCATCCTAATAATCACCATCCTCATCTGCACGTTACCCCAGCAACAAAAAAAAAAGGATGGACAAAAAAAAAACCCAAACACCATTACACTCTTACGCTCCCATCTAATTAAACGCCACCAAATTAATCTCCATTTCCTAACTTACCAATCTCTCTCCCCTCCCCTCTTTAATTAACAAAAACGTTGGCGGTGGAAAAGGAATTCAACCGACCCCATATCTCTCGTCCTCTCTGCCCTAGCAAAACAGAAGCTGCAATAATTGACCAATAGCGACCCATCCATCTACCTTGGCAACCATTTCTTTTTCAATCTGTAGCAGTAGCAGCAAGAAGCCTATCGACAGCATCAAGAGAGCTTCCTCCCTCGACGACAGCGTGTCCTCTGGCGTTTTATAGATAAGGTCCCCGATCTCCCCTGTCCCAAGTTCGAACCTTAAACTTCGTTTAACCCAACGAATGCACACGATGATCGTAGCTCCGACGGCAGCCTCGATGTAGTCAATCTCAAAAAAACTTCAAAACCTTGGTACCATCGTGGGGAGGGGGATTTCAGGAACATCCTGGTTTTGACGGAATTGAATTTCAACGTCGGACGAGGAAGATACGAGCCTCAAAAGCTTGGGGCGTGAACCGGATAGTTCAGGTACTAATCTGTCTATTCGAAAAGCATAAGGATTGTGGCGGTAATTTTGTTTCCTAGAAAATGTCCAGTTTAGTCCCTCATATTTTTGGTTCGAGCAGCTTAGTCTCTAGTATTTTGAAAGATAACAATGGGCCGAAAATAGTATTTTCTCAAGGTTATTATTATTCGTCCACGTACTGTACGAACTTTTATGAGTTGTTAATTTTATAAACTAGGGGATATTCGTGGGATATATGAATATAAATTTGAGAATTTTTGGAGCTTTATTTATAAGTGTAAAAAAATAGGTAAAAAGGAAGTTTTAACCAAATAGAATATTATTCAAGCGAGTATGTTTGATTTAATAATTTTAATAGAATTCAAATACCCATGAGTTTATCCATAATTCATTTGGGTGTTTTTAGAGTCAATTTTTGTAATTATGAAAATTGGTAAGATGTCAATTTTAATTGATTAAATTACGGTTTGCATATCTTCAATTAATTTATTAATTTTTTTTTGAAAAACTATAATACTGGTAGTTTGTTTCAAAGTTAAGATCGAAAATTTTAGATGTTTTTAATGTAGATATAAAATATATTTAGGTTGCAAGTCAATAGGAAGAAGGGGTTAATTCCTATGTAAATTATAGTTAATAATTTTAGTTTATGTTATGAATTATCCAAAGTCAGAATTTGGAGTTTTTAAGATGGTAAGGGTTTGTTGGAAATTTAGGATATTTATTTAATTGATTTTTTATGTTATTGGTAATATGTTAAGTCTTGTGAATTTGGGGAAAGATTTCCAGTGTTTGAGAAAAATTATTTCAAGTGATTAAGGGTCTTTTAAAGGAATTTTGGGACTTAGCTGAGAGGGTGGAAAATTCTAAGGAATACCGACTAAGAGTAATTAATCTCAATTGTTAGGATTAAGGAAGCGATCAAGTTAACGATCTCTGCGTCAGTCCGCTTTAAGACTTTTAGTCACTAGCGCCAGTCCGTTGCCATTTGAGATTTTGAGATAGAGCAGCAGTTATGCTCTTAAGACTTTTAAGGTGAGCAGCAGTTATGCTCTTGAGATATTTTAAGATGAGTAGCAGTTATGCTCTTGCGAATCGTGGAAGAAGAGCCTTCCACGATAAGTTTAAGTTTCAGGAAAGCCTAGATGGCTTCTCATACGTATGAGTTGGCAACCGGACTAGCTAGTGAGGGATCCCAGTGTCAGTCAAATATTTAAGTTGAGATTTGAGCTTTAAATATAAATTTTTAAAGAGTAGAAGTATCATCCACCTGTTTAAGCTAAGTTATCAAATAAGAAATACTAGGGTTTTCAAACGTAAGGGCATAGACTGACCCCAACTCACTCACCAGATCGTAGAGGAAATCCTAACAAGCCAGTTCGTGATCAGCAAGCTAGAGGAGCTCAACACCATCGTCATTGAGAGATGTCGAGCCAGGTGTCAGAGTAAGCACCGAAGAACTTTTCAAGTTATTAAGACTTTATGGTTAAGAGTTAAAGACTGGAGATTCATTTCTTATGGACGATTTAAGTTTTGCCCACGTGTTTAGGGCTTCGATTTGAGATATTAAGATGTTTGAGTTTGGTATTTTATTTAAAGTTGTGTTATTTGAGATTTTTAATTATACCACGGGGTAGAAATGTCTTTTTCCAAGTTCAAAGTAGTGGGATGTTTCATTATATATATTTATCGTACCTATAACTCATATTATTCTTTCTCTCTATCTTATGTGCTTTATTGTTGTGTGAAAACCACCAGGAAGAGAAATACTACACTTGTGAAACTTCACCAACCCACAACCCAACCGATGATAACATTCACGATGTTTTCTTGACGAACTCCCACATTGAGGACAATGTGTTGCTCAAGTGGGGGGGGGGGGCATGTTTGTGCATGTTTTAATGTTTATCATGATTGGTGCAACCGCTTACTGCTAGTATCCTCCCTTGTTCGTGAATGTAAGACATTGATGAATACCTATGGGAGTGTATTCTAGTGATCATGCCTTTGTTGTGGTGATGAATGGTATAAATTTTAGTGTTTGTGGAACCTTGAATGCACACCCAAAAATTTTCAAATTTGAGGGTTCCAAAACACCTTGTCCTTGCAATTACCTACTCGATGTGTTGTGCATCTTAGGTGATAGTTGCATGGTTTCAGTATCGGTATGTGGGGGATTTTACTACTTTCCTCCTCTAGTGTGAGTCGATAGTATTTGCTATCTTAGGAAGATATTGTGTGCGTAATTCTCTCATTTTCTGTGAAATATGAACTTTTTCAATATGTGCTTAAAAATAGAAAAGAGGTACTCACGTGAGTGGCAACCGGGCAAAGAATTGAGATCAATCGTCAAAGGATTGTTCTCTTGGCTCGCAGTGCCCATCGAGGATGTATTTGGGGTTCAGATAGCTTTATTGCGTCCCGATCATCTCTTACTACCTACCATCCCCCAAGCGCCTCTCCTCCTCACGAAATCATATGATAAGGACCAAAGGTACCTTTTAGTGATTCATGAGACCTTGTGCAACCCAATGTGGAATGCAGGCTGGGACGTGGTGCTCGGGCTAAGACGAATTCGACCATCAATTTCTCCACATGTGACTTTGAAAGGGAAGGGTATGATTCATCCGCTCTTGGTCATTGGGGAGATACGCTATTATGCAATGAAAGAAATTTGAAGAGTTAGGTGCAATGTGCATGAATGGAGAAAAATGAGACCGAAAAATGACCACTCTAAGGTATTAGTTATGGTCGTCAGGTGAGAGTTTGTGCTTGCACAGTAGGAAGGTAGTAGCGTTGTTCCCCCTTTACAGGGCCATGACCGCGAACTTCCCCGATTCTGGAGATCTCAATCTCCTAGCCTCAGGCCGTGAACTTCCCCGAGTCCAGAATGCCTATAAAATGAATACCCCTTTTCCAATTTTAATAGAGCTGATTTTGGATGAAATTTCTAGTTCTAGATGGAGAGAAGAGAGAGAAGCTAAAGGAAGGAGAAGAGAAGAGAAGGAGGATCTTGGAGCAAGGAAGATCTTCTCCAACTTCAAGTATTCTTCTATTTCTACTATGTATCTTTTTCCCTCCTTTATGGAGTAGTCCTCTAAGGTACTAGGGGTTCTAAACTCCAAACCCTAGTTTTAGGGTTTATTATGTATGTAGGGTTTGAATGAATGAATATGTTTGTCTAGTATATTCTTAATGTCACTCTTTCCTAAATGATGACGCTTGGGCAACTGGCCCCAATCTTCCCTCTTAACTTGCTTTATGCTACCGTGCTGGGTACGGAGTTCTAGGGTTAGACAAGTATGCGCCATCTGGCGAGTTTAGGTTAGATGAGTGAATGGGGGCCTAAAGTGGTCGAGGCAACCGAACCCCTACTATAGGTAGTCTTCCTAGATGAAACCCAAGATGAATGTCCATTGATAACCGTAAGTATAATGTCCATTGAAATGAGCCATAAGCTTAATGCCCCATATACGATAGCCTAGATCAAGGTGACTGAAACATGGGTTTAGGGGAGGCAACTCGGAGGCATATGGATAACAATGATGGCCCACGAAAAAGTGCTCACTCACCACATCGATAACCCTAAGTATCTATACATGCATAGTATCCTTAAGCTAGGGGGAGGATTAGTTCCCTGAAGTACTTTCTTATAGCTTTGATCAACCTCTAGACTAGTTTTTCCTCATATCCTCCACTCAGAACCTCAAATATCGATTACCTAATTAATAACAAGGTGGGAATTAGGCTAGGGTACCAGGACCCGAGTAGAATACGACCTTGATTACCACAATACGACAATGACGTCCTTGGTTAAACTTGGCTTAGGGTGGTATAGTTGTTGATAAGTGCAAACCACTGACAATAACATGCACGAATTCAAGGATGCTGAAGCCTAAACAATGATACCAGAAAGGACTACGCAAAAGGTGCAGCTGTAGGGCTTCTACTAACCGACGCTCTTCAAGGATGCCGAAGCCTTCACACACCAGTGCGATCGATTTTAGCGGTCAGGTAACTTCTCTTCTCGTGATGAGATGCCCCAGAAATCGTTTGTTACTTGTGAGATATTTGATGTCCGAGGCATCGAATTCATGGTCCTTTTCCTCCTTCTTTCGGTAATCCCTATATCTTGGTCATTGTGGACTACGTTTCGAGGTGGGAAGAAGATCAAGCCATGCCCACCAATGATGGAAGACGTGTATGTTCATTTCTTAAGCAGCTCTTTTCCAAGTTTGGGACACCTCGAGCCATTATTAGCAATAGAGGAACCCATTTTCAAGGGCAATTCCCTAAACTCCTCTCTCGTTATGATGTCATGCTTAAGGTGTCGGTTGCTTACCATTCCCAAACAAATGGTCAAGCCGAGCTGACAAACCAGGAACTGAAACGGATCATTTAAAAGAAGGTGGATCAATCCCGCAAGGATTGGTCCACCAAGCTCTATGATGCTCTGTGGGCATATAGGACAGCCTATAAGACTTTGATTGGTACTTCTCTGTATCGTCTTGTCTATGAAAAGGCTTGTCATTTACCCGTCAAGCTAGAGCACAAGGCCTTCTGGGACCTTAAGCTGCTGAACATTGATCTGAGTCTTACACGTGCCGAGAGGAAAATGCAGCTGGTGGAGCTGGAAGAGTGGTGTTATCACGCCTAAGAGAACACCAAACTATATAAGGAATGAACCAAGCGTCTCCACGACGCTCGTCTTAAAGTCCCGAAGGAGTTTCATGTGGGCGATCGAGTCCTTCTATACAACTCTCGACTGCAAAAAATTTCGGTAAAGCTGTGCTCCTGATGGTCTGGACCATTCACGGTCACTCAGGTGCTCCCATATGGCACCATCAAAATCGCCAATCCAAATATCGAGCCCTTCAAGGGGAATGGGCATCGCCTCAAGTTGAACTTGGGAAGCAATGTCAAACGAGCGGAGTTGGTGGCTGATCTTACAGACCCTTAGTTCCGCCAACTGCGTCTAACTAAAAGACGGTAAAGAAGCGCTTGTGGGGAGGAAACCCCACCTCGGTTTAAATTTTCTTTCCCATTTCCTTTTTGTTTCTATGATTTTGTGTGTTTCATGTGTTGAACATGGAGTTTTGTGGTCAATTGTCGTGCCTTGGGGGGTCATTTTATCTGATTTTCGAATTCAGGGGTCCAAGGGGTGTTTCAGGACGTTTGGTGTGATTTCTGGCATGTTTGGGTGGCAGAAGGCAGATCGATCTACGAAGTTATGACCTGAGGTGAGAAGTTACAGTCACGATCGTAACTCTCCCCCAGACCTGTAACTTTAAAAATACCTCTGCCTCGTTTGGGAATTTTCCCCAGAAGTTATAGGCTAGGACTCGAAGTTACGAGCAAGACCGTAACTTTCAGCCTCGCCCATAATTCTTCCTTATCCCATAGAATTGATAAGTTACGGCCCGATTTATGGTCGTAACTTGGCCGATGAACCTGTAACTGCCTAACTCGTCTGAGACACAAAGTTCCGGACTGGGTTACGATCGTAACTTTTCCTGATCAGGCCATAACTTTGGCTTTTCTATAAAAGGGGTGCTACGGGTTGTAACATTTTGCCAGACAACACCCAAACCCCTCTCATTTTAAGCATGGGGTAATCCCAACGTGTGTGGCACCATTCATTGCAGTAAATCGTTCTCTAGAAGAGATATTAGTGATCCTTAGTGGGGTAGGCCTACAAGGTGAAGCCAAGTCGTCTCTATTAAAAGCACAAATTCCACCCCCTTGAACGGTTTGCCCACTCGAGGATGTGTTTTTAAGGGCATAGATAGAGCTTCCGACCCCCCCTTAATTTCATTGACCCTCTACACGATTTGAGGAAAAGGAGTTAAAAGAAGTACTCTGGCGAGTGTCAGGTGTACAGAAATTGCTCTTGCTCAACCAATAAGGGTAGATCACGCATAAGAACTGCTGTTTGGAACGCCAGCAAAGTGTGATGCCAAAAACAAAAGAAAAAGGCAAAAATTAAAAAGGTGGAAGGGGTTCCAACGAATGAAATGGAATGGAAGAGCACCCGATACGAAGAGTACTTGGTTATTGTGTTGTGTAAGTCTCTTTATCCATGAATTTTTTGTCCTAGGTCCACTACTTCGCATGATCTTGGGTTGACTCTAGTACTCGCATTGAGAGAAATAGGGCATGTCTTAGAAAAATGGTTGACCTCGTAATCTGCTAAATGACCTAGGAAGTGCTCTACCAACGATCAGTGTTGCAAGTTACTGTAAAGGTCTGGAGAGTTGCATTGGTTTGATTCAGGTTTTCTAGGGGACAAGAAAACAGTTAAGTGTGGGGGAATTTGGTAACACCATGTTTGGACATGTTTTTCCCATCATTTCTTGATCGTTTAAGCTCGCTTTCTCACTCTCTTGGCCTATTTTATGCTAGGTTGTGTTGGTTTATGATGTTTCATGTCCTAGTTCATGAATAGGGGCGAAGAAGCGAGTTTTGGGACGTTTTGGAGCGATCAGGTAGAGAGTAGGGAAAAGTTATGGCGGGGCCTTGAAAGTTATGGTATGAACCGTAACTTCCCCATGCAGCCTGTAACTTTGGAGGAGCAAAAGCCAGGGATCTAGAAAAACTTTCAAAGTTACGGTTAAACCCTTGAAGTTACGGTTTGAACCATAACTTACTCTCCATGCCTGTAACTCTGAAGAAGCGGGGCTGAGGTTCCAAGAGCATTTTTGAAGTTACGGCTTGCCCGTCATAGTTACGGTCTCAACCGTAACTTTTCTATAGGAGCCTTAACTCTTGGTTTACGTAGCACAGAGACGTCGACATTTTATGGAAAAGTTACGGGCTAGGCAAGACAGTTACTGCCATAACTCACGAATCTCCAGCCTTTAAAAGACCATTTAGACGCTGGAAAACTAGAACATTTCATGTTTTTTGTTTACTTTGCTTTTGAACAACTCACTACACTTTTGTTGCTAGATAATAAAAATTCACCGAGTAGGTTGACATTAAAACTAAACCACTATTCAACATTTCCATTGCACGATTACACGTGGTTGTACTATGGTGGTGTGTTATAGCGAGTCACCTTGCTTGATCACTCTGCCATTCCCATCCAGGAGGCTCCCAGACAACTGACCAAGAGGCACATTTATGCTCTGCTCACCATATCTCGCGTTCATGACCATATCAACCTCAGATCTGTCTTGGCTATATCTTTATCTCGAGTGAAGAATCACTCGAAGGTTCTCACACTACATAGAGGGCCCTACGTCACTCAAATAGCCTGATACTTCGGCGTCCCAGTTGATGACTGCCATTGGGTGGGGCTCACTCGAGACTTTCCCGATGAGACATCATACTCCATGGGGCTGTTCCGTTCGCTCAAGGATCTGCGCCCTGCTGAGTTCGATGAGGAGATGGAGGCAAATGCCCCTGCTACCGCACAGGCTCCCCCACATCATCTGGAGCCCGAGCCGCTGCACTTCTACCCTGGCACCTTGTGTGTCCGTTCTTCTTCGGCTGCGCCATCTGACGACCGTTGGGCAGCCATTGAGGCTCGGTTTGACAAGATCAAGGCGTGCATGGATCGTAAGAGAGACGCCCGCCACTACTCTAATTTTCTATTAAAGACCTTGTGCAAGGAGGCCGACATTGGTTATGCCCAAACTTTGTGCCACCCTTCTCTTGACTAAGATGATGGCGATTATGATTGAGGGTTCCCTTTGACCTCATTCTCCATGTTTTGTGTTTTAGTTATTTGTGTGTCAAACTGGATATTTTTTTTGCTTTGTTTTTGTTTATTCCTTTTGTGGCCATGGTGCTGACAACTATTATCCTAACTCTTACCCAGTGTGAGTGGTTATTTTTGTCTTTTCCTGGTTCTTAGAGACTAGTATCTCTTCCCGTCTCCCCTAACGACTGGTCCCATCTCCAGTCCCATGCAGTCTATTTTCCCAGTAACATCGTTCCCCTTATCTTTCTCTCTTCTCCATTGAGGGCAATGTCGATCTTACGTGTGGGGGTGTTTATCTTTCACTTCTTATATGTGTTTGTGTGGTTGGAGCCAAGTCCACTGTCCAAATATTCGAGATTTGAGGGCTCCAAGTACGATATTAGCATGATAATATTGGCACTATGGTTTTGTGTGGTGAATGGATTATTGGTTGTTAGCATTGATGCATGATAACTTGTTTGTGACTGGGAAAACCTATAATGATGACTAAGACGTGCAGTAGAGTTGTGTAGGGGTTCAGTCTTTCATTGTTTGCTTACCAACTGCTACTTGGATTGATCACTCATTTCTTACAGTCGTTTATGCATCTAGTTCAGGGAATCAGAATGAGAGATAGAGCATATAGGTTGCCATGTGAGATTTGAGCATGCTCGTTTCTTTCTTGTGCGATAGATCCCTCTTCCATGATGTGTAGCATTCACGTTGCCACTAATTAGGATAATGGAGGCATAGGATTAACCCACAACCAAGTTGACTGTAATGTTGTTTCATACCCCTTAGTCACCCCCTTTGAGCTGTGCAACTTTCTTTCTTTGTGTCTACAATGAAAATCAGCCTTTTGTATCTCTTTAAGGTTCCATGGAGTGGTTTTGCATGTTTCCTGCTGGAAATAAAGTGAGTGTTGGAGGGCGTTCTTAAAATTTGGGCATGTGCTTGCAAGGATAAAAGAATATGACAAAAAGTGGTGGTTGTGTAAAGAAAAACAAGAAAAAAAGAAACAAATGAAAGCATAAGACAGCCACCACAACAATCTTAATCATGCTCATTAAATAGTGTTTCTTAGCATATTGGCTTGGAAATACTAACATGTAGTAACCTCCTTCGCTCTTGTGCTTTAAAGAACTTGATTAATGTAGAATAGCAGAGAGAAAGTAATTGGTTCGAATGAATGTTGTTGTGTTAGGTTTTGGAATTGTGGGACCTTGTATCATTAATTCTTCCACCACCTAAAAGGCCTTTTTCCCCATGTCCAAGACCCTAGCCAGCCATCTGAACCCGTGTCTAAGACCTCCGGACAAGTTAGTTGTGACACTTGATATGTTAACTCTATCATTTATAGGTTGTCGTCATGGTGAAGAGACATTATGGATTGAGAGTATGAGTATGCACACATTTTGCATCAAATTTTGTTCTGACCCCACTGGTCGAGAGTGAGTACATCATTTTTCATATTATATACCCCAATGAGGACCTAGATTGCTCAAACTTGATTCTGATGTCTTGAGTTCTATGCACGAGTGACTGTTTTGAATGAGTGGTTGAGTCGAGTCTATGTGAGTCGGTGGACAGAAGGGAGACTATTCCTTTACCGAATTTTGCTACACTTGAATGTCATCTGTGGTGGCTGTCCAGTTTGTTGTTGTTCATGTGTTGATGTCTAAAAGCTAGTATGATTCACATGTTTTGTGCCTATATGATATGTCCCCAAAGTTTGCATGGTCAAAATGCTTTGAGCTTACTTGCCATGTCTTCAAGCAACTCAATCACTTGGGTGGAGTCATGTTCATCAACTTCTATTGACATGAGAAGTCAATGATGATCTTGTTGTCTTGGTGGAGACCACCATAGAAGGTCTCACTCCGGAATTGCTCCTCGAATCCATGATGTGGGCATTGGAGGAAGAAGTCCGAGTACCTTTCCCAAACATCCCTCAATGTCTCATATTCCTCTTGCTCAAAGTGGGTGATCTTCTTGCGCCACTCCGCCGTCTTTGAAGGTGGGCAATACTGAGTCATAAACTTGTTGAGCATATCATCCCACGAGGTGATCGAGAGAGCCGGTCTATTATTGAGCCACCAAGACGCATTCCCCGAAGAGAGTAGGGGAATAGCCTAAACTTCAAAGCATCCTCGGGAACCCCATTGATCTTCAACTCCCCGCAAGTTCAATGAACTTCTGAACATGCTCCCTTGGAGACTCATTGCTAAGCCCATGAAATAGGGCATTGTTTTGGATCATGGTGACAAGGGTGGGATTGATCTCAAAATTGGTGGCGAACACAAGCGGATGTCGAATGGTGGCTTGAATATTCGCCGCCTTGGAGCCATATAGTAGCCCATGGTCCTTGGTTGCTCCTCCGTGGCTGCTCTACCTTAAGCGGGTTGATTAGCTGCCATATCAGCTTCACTTCCTTCCTCTTCAGAATCAAACCCATCCTCAACTATAACTTCCTCTTCTAACCTCCTTCTTGCCTCCGCCAGTTCCTTCTCAAGAGCCAAGTGTCGGAGAGTGCGTTTGAGATTCTCGTCTAGTGGCGCCAAAGGTGTCGGATTACTCCGGGTCATACACCTCCCGACACACACTCAAAAAAACCACAACACCTATAGCACAAGAAAGATTCACAAACACAAAAGCGAAAAGTAAAAGCTAGATTCACACCAAACAATATTTTCAAAATAATGAACTGTTTATTCCCTGACAACGGCTCCAAAAACTTGACTCATCCCGAATACCACATTAAAGCGGCGTTGCGCTTAGTTTGTCGAAGGAAGTCACACGGGCGTGTGGAATTAAGCCTTGCCCGTGTAGACCCCCTGGACATTCCGTACGGCCAAAGTGTGCCCTTGCACAGCCAGTACCGCCTTGGCCGAGTAAAAATAAGATACATGGCCACACCGTACGGCCGCGTGAAACCATGAGTTGACAGCGTGAAATCCTCAGCTTTTCGTCAAATGTCCCAACTTCGTCCAATCAACCCCGAACTCGTGCCGAAACCTTCATTCACATACTAGGACCTGAATTCCACAAACAAGAACAACATAGCGTGAAATCGGCCTAAAACATGAGTGACGAGGCTCAAACAATATAAGAATAGTAGACAAAAACATGTGTAAATATCGAGTCATCAAATTCCCCCACACTTAACTGTTTTCTTGTCCCCAAGCAAACCTTACTCAGACCAATGCAGCTCTCCAGACCTTTATAGCAACATGCAACCCCGCTCGTCGGTAGAGGATTTCCTAGATCATTTAGCAACTTACGAGGTCAACTCGTCTTCTAAGACGTCCCCTATCTCTCTCAATGTGAGTACTAGACTCAAACCAGGATCATGAGAAGCAGTGGAACTAAGACAACCAATTCATGGATAAGGAGACTCAAACAATTCAACGACCAAGGACTCTTCGTATCGGGTGCTTTTTCATTTCATCTCACTTTTTGGAACCCCTTTTCCTAATTATTTGTTTCTTTGGGGTTCCAACTGCAATTTTAGGCACGGTCGACCCTTGTTAGGTGAGCAAGAGCAATTTTTATACATCTGTCGCTCGCCAGAGTACTTCTTTTAACAACTATCCTCACTTCGTGTGGAGGGTTAATATATTTAAGGGGGGTCGGAAGTTCTATCTGTGCCCTTAAAAACACATCCTTGAGTAGGCAAACTGTCCAACTGGTGCAATTTTTACTTGTACTAGAGACGACTTAGCTTCTCCTTGTTGGCCTACCCCGCTAAGGATGACTAAAATATCTTCCAAAACCCGATTTTGTGCAACGAAAGGTGCCACGCACGTTGGGCTAACCCCATGTTTTAAAATTTAAAATTTTTGACATGGAGGACCAACTGCTTTTTCATTTCACACTTGAGCACCTTTTTTTGATACACGAGTCCACAACACAACATAAGGAGATTCATCAATCCCACATGAATCAACGGTCCTAAATTCACTAGTTCGCAAAATCAACCGGCACAGCAGAGAGACAGATAGGAAAAATCTTATACTTCAACACCCTATACATATTGCCTAATCATATTGTTCATACATTTGCAGTGGAAATAATCTCAGGTGTTACATTAATTACCAAAATTTACCCAAATAAAATTTCGACATGAATTACTCCCGTAATGGGCTAACAGTTCTTGCAACTAGACCTGCAAAATAATTCATCTGAATCCCTGCATTCGTAGACATACATATATACTCACAACCATGTACATTGGATTTCATAGCTATAGTCACACTTTCGTAGTCTGCAACTACATACCATACTTATACATGTCATAATCATCACTACATACACCACCACACACATATACACATATAATCAACTTTCCACACCTGTGGATATCTCACACTACATCAGAAGCTAGTATGCACATGAAAATGTTCTCAAAACATTTTTACAAAAAGGTGTGGATCACTGGCCAAAATCCCGAGTAGTAGTCTAAACATAGAATAGTTGAAGACCATACCTCATTTTGGCTTCAACTCTAGCTGCTCTCCCACCTAACACTTATATACTGCTGCTGATGATCTGCTTACACAAAGCATAAGCAGAGAAGAAGAATAAAAGAGGGTCAGCTCATAGCTGAGTGAGATAATCATAGCATCGTGAGTTCATAACAAAGCATACCCCAACCATACATCTAGCAATCAAGCCAAAACACTAGGATCGGACCTCAGCCATCCTCATATCCCAATGGGCAAAAGACTCAACCACCTTGATTTATGCATATGCGTCTTGTCGTGTTTTACTTATAGGAGCCTGGCTACTCCCATGCTAATAACTCTCCCGGGAAGCATACCCCACATCACGTCGGATGTAGTCATACATACCCCAACATCCCGTCGGATGTGGTCATACATACCCCACACCACTATGGGTGTAGTCATACCTCGACACCGCTCTGGTTGTGGTCATATCTCGTAAGAAATCTTCAGTCACCACCACATGAGAGGTGTGACTATCATACATATCATAATAGAGTAATAGCATAGGGAGCCCTAATTACTATGTAGTTGACCGTGAGACCACAACACTCATATTTGGTATCCTTATACATGATTCATATCTCATCTTGCTTAATCATAATTCGTTACTTGCACATGTACTTGACCTGGCCATAATTGGCTCAACATAGGTAAACCACGAGTCATATAATTGCACTTCCTCGGGATAAACCCTCGTGCAAGTCATCCTCATTAAACATCATAATATCAGCATGAGATAAATATTTTCCCACTTGTGCATCCAAATACAATAATCATGAAAAGTCATGCCCAATCACCTTCTCAAACTATCATAAGGCATATCCACAATTAAACCCACATCTGGCAACATGTATGCAATCATCAACATAAACAAGGTCCATATCGATTAGGACAAGTCAATAATATCATACAACAATCCATGGTTCATCATATAGCATAAAAGTCCATACACCCCTAATCATGTCATTCTAGTTCACCTAGATCAATTCTTAGCATCAATATAATTATCGTGATACGACAAACCCGGTATGTCGTGCTATTCCCTCACAAGTTCTGGTCGTTCAAACACCGGTTCTAGCCTCCCGTACTAAAACGTCAATTTCACGAACGAACTCCGAATTAAAATCCGAGACCGTCCTAATATCCCCTGCAGTATCCCCGTCAATATTAGTTCTAGGCTCCGGGTCAAATTCTCGATAAAACACACATCAAACCCTGGCCGGAGCTAAATTCAGAGATTTGGACCCCGACCTAAATAAATGCCAAAACTCATGAATTAGAACTAGAGGATTGATTACCTCGCTACAGGAAGCTCGTATATGAAATTTGGGCTCAATCCGGCTTCCGGATACTCCGAAACCCTAATTTGGCTTATCGAGAATTCAAGAAATTTCTGAACCAAAAACTCGTTTTAAAGCTCTAAATCGATAAATCACGATGTATAGATGAATTAGGCATTACTTATCGGATTTTTGGATTACTAATGCTCAAGAATTGAGCTTTGAGCTTTTCCTTCAACCCTCTGTGCGCGGCTTAGTTTCTCTCTGTTCCTCTGCGGTTTGAGAAAGGGAAATGGGGAATGAATGAAATTGGTGACTGATGCAATTTGTGGATATATATATATATATATATATATATATATATATATATATATAAAAGGCGGTTTCACTTACTGTCCTTTTACTTACACGTTTCATTTTTATTTTAATATATATATATATATATATATATATATAATTAATACGTATACTTATCCGATCGATCGATAATCTAATTTCCATCGAAATACTGTCAAAACAGTAGATTTTAAATCGTGGAATTTTCTAGTGGCAGTAATACGATTTTAGCCGAAATGGGAAGTTACAATTCTCCCCTCCTTAAAAGATTTCGTCCGCGAAATCTAACCTTGAGTTGTACCCTTAGTCCGCTTACTTACCCTTGACATGGTCTATCGTAGATAAACCATTACCTAACTCTTAGGTTAGGAGATCTGAATTACATAACTAAACACATAACACCTCAAGTTCCCAATATAAGGTTTCAAAAACCTATATCGGGTTATCACAACAAAAGCACATCAACAACTCTAAAACATAACTTACTAAGCAAGATTGTTAACCTGTAAAGTAGTTTGCTACCAACTCAGGGTATTTCTCTCTCATACTTGCTTCAGTTTCCCATGTAGCACTCTCACTATCTTGATTTCTCCACACCACTTTCAACATTGGGATTTCTTTCCTGCGAAGAGTCTTAATCTGGTGATCAACAATCTGAACTGGAACCTCCTCAAAAGTCAAATCTGGGCCTAACTCGATCTCCTCTGGTTGTATAACATGGGAAGGATCCACTTTGTATCTCTTCAGCATACTAACATGAAATACATTGTGGATTTGAGATAGTTCGGGAGGCAATGCTAGTTTATATGCCACTGGTCCAATATACCGAGGTGCAAGTTTCCCTTTCTTACCAAATCTCATTACGCCTTTCCAGGGTGACACTTTGAGAAATACTTTCTCACCCACTTCGAAATTAACTTCACGCCTATCCGTGTCAACATAAACTTTCTATCGATCTTGATCCACCCTCAAACGCTCCCTGATTTCCTTGACCTTATCAACTGTGATATGAACTATCTCTGGCCCTGAGATTTGCCTTGCTCCATCTACATCCCAACATAATGGTGTCCTGCATTTCCTCCCATAAAGTGCTTCATATGGTGCAACACCCAAGCTACTATGGTACTGGTTGTTGTAAGTAAACTCAATTTGGGGAAAATGGTCAATCCATGATTCCTCCCATTGCATTACACATGATCGAAGTAACTCTTCCAAGGTAAGGATGGTTCGTTCACTCTGTCCATCAGTTTGAGGATGATAAGCTGATGTAAAATGCAATTTAGTTCCCAAAGCATCATGTAAACTTTGCCAAAACCGAGATGTGAAGCTCGGGTCTCGATCAGAGACAATAGAAATTGGCACACCATGCAATTCGACGATCTCCTTAATATATAGTTGAGACAGTCTCCAGTGATGGTTTCCATTTAATGGGTAAAAAGTGAGCCGATTTGGTCAGTCGGTCCATAATAACCCATACTGCATCTTTTCCTCTTGATGATGGGAGACCATATACAAAATCCATTGTAATTCTTTCCCACTTCCATTCTGGAATTGGAAGTGGTTGCAGTTTCCCTACAGGAGCTTGATGTTCTGCCTTAACTTTCTGACATACCAGACATGTGAAAGCATGTTCAGCCGCTTCCTTTTTCATCCCACGCCACCAAAAATATGGTTTGATCGTGTGATACATTTTAGTTGCTCCTGGGTGCATAGCATAAGCAGAAGAATGAGCTTCATCTAGGATCTCTTTCCTCAGGTTGTCAACATTAGGAACACATGCTCTTCCATTCATCCTCAATGTCTTGAATTATTTTTGCCAACTCTGGGTCCTCTTTCTGCTTCTCACGAATTTTGTCATGCAACAAAGGTCGAATGTTCAACCGAGCTAGTAACCCTGTTACACCATCCACTTCCAAATCAACATTCATTGCCCTCAAATCAACCAGATCCGTTATATTCTTCTTGCCTTTTCTGCTTAGAGCATCAGAAACTACATTAGCTTTACCTGGATGGTAATCAATTGTACAATCATAATCTTTTAGAAGTTCAATCCATCTCCTCTGGCGCCTATTTAAATCCTTCTGATCCATAATATACTTCAGGCTTTTGTGGTCGGTTAGGATTTTAAAAGTCTCACCATACAAATAATGTCGGCAAATCTTGAGAGCAAATACCACCGCTGCCAACTCCAAATCATGAGTGGGATAATTTACTTCATGAGAACGCAATTGCCTAGAGGCATATGCGATAACTCTTCCATCTTGCATTAACACACAACCCAGTCCTTGATATGAGGCATCACTATACACCACAAACTCTTCATGGTTTGAAGGTAAAGCCAGTACTGGTGCTGTGGTCAATTTCTTCTTCAGTTCATCGAAACTCTTTTGACATGACTCATCCCAAACATACTTGATATTTTTCCTCAACAGTTTAGGCAATGGTGCAGCAATTTGGAAAATCCTTCTACAAACCGCTGATAGTAACCCGCCATGCCAAGAAAACTTCTCAACTCCGACACATCTTTTGGTGGAGCCCAACTCACCACTGCTTCCACCTTTTTTGGATCCACCTCGACACCTCTTCCAGAACTTACATGTCCCAGAAATATTACCTCCTTAAGCCAAAACTCACATTTTGAGAATTTTGCATATAATTGTTTCTCCCTTAGAATTTGCAACACAATTCTAAGGTGAGTTTTGTGCTCCTCCTCGCTTTTAGAATAGATGAGAATATCATCTATGAACACAATGACAAACTTATCAAAATATTCATGGAAAACTCTATTCATAAGAGCCATAAATACCGCATTAGTGACTCCAAAAGGCATTACCAGGAACTCATAATGCCCGTATCTTGTTCTAAAAGCTATCTTTGAGGTCGCTCCATCTGCCACTTTCGGTTGATGGTATCCATACCTCAAATCAATCTTAGAAAAGACTGACGCACCCTGCAATTGATCAAACAAGTCATCTATTCTTGGGAGGGGATAACGATTCTTCACTGTTGCTTTATTCAACCTCCGGTAGTCAATGCACATTCTCATGGAGCCATCTTTCTTCTTGACAAACAAAACCGGTGCACCCCAATGTGAGATGCTAGGTTGAATAAACCCCTTGTCTAGCAATTCTTGCAATTGTTCTTTAAGCTCCTTCAGCTCAATTGGTGACATTCTATATGGTGCAATTGAAATTGGTGTTGTGCCAGGTACCAATTCAATATCAAACTCTACTTCCCTTTCTGGTGAAAGGCTGGGAAGTTCTTCGGGGAATACATCAGGAAACTCCCTTACCACCTCTACATCCTCAACCTTCTTCTCATTTACAACAGTAACTTGAGCAAGAAAGGCTTCACGGCCTTCCTTCACTAATCGAAAAGCTTCCAAGGCAGAAAGAAAACCATGAGTCTCCTTTTTCTTAATGCCTCGGAATACAACAGGACCTTTATCTGGTGTGTTGAATAACACTTCTTTCTTTTGACAATCCACAACAGCTCCATGTGTTGACAGAAAATCCATTCCAAGGATGTCATCAAATTCATCAAAAGGTAGCAGAATTAAATCTGCTGCTAGGAAAGCTCCTTCCACACAAATGAAGGAACTTCGAATAACCGAGTATACCTTCAAGGTATCTCCCACAGGTGTTTTAACACATAAGGTATAACCTAGCTTATCTGGAACTAAACGTAGCATATGTGCAAACGTATATGACATGAATGAGTGAGAGGAACCAGTATCGATCAAAGCATATAATTGCTTGCCAAGGATAGAAAGCATACCAGTCATAACTTCTGGTGCCACTTCTGCCTCACCTCGAGTCATGGCATAAACCCTCGGTGCTCCCTGTGCTCTGGTACCCTGCGTACCACTTCCTGATGGCTGATTTCAACCACCACCTCTACCACCCTGTGAACCACCAGGACCACTCTGAAATCCACTACGGCCTCCCTGGTGACCACCCCTGAATGAGGCTATACTAAATTGCACTGAAGGCTCGCACTGTGTAGCTTTTACTTCTCTCGAATGAGGACAGTCCCTCATGATGTGCCCAGGTTGGCCACAGTGAAAGCATACACTAGAAAATCTCCTACACTCTCCAAGATGCCTCTTCTGACAAACTTGACAAAATGGAAATTGTGTGGCTGAAGAAATTGGTGCCCTGTATGATGTTCCCGACATAGATTGACTCGGTGTTCTCCCAAAACCGCTAGGACCCTTCCTTGATGGATAACGAGGTGCAAAATAATTTACTCCTAACTTTCTCTTCTTTTCTTCCTCCTTCGCCTTGTGTTCCTCTCGACCCTCAACTTCATAGGCTTCATACTTGAGTGTTGCTTCCTTTATAGTGGCCATGCTCTCTTCATCCACCCTGTGGATCTTTTCTTTCAATCCTAGGCGCAAACCATGCAAGTATCTCATCTTCTTCTTATGCTCAGTATCCGCCAACCCATATTCAAAGTAAAGTAGTCGAACAAACTTGATGGTGTACTCGGTAACTGTCATATTCTCCTGCTTAAGGTTGGCGAATTCATTATTCTTTGCCCTGATAAAAGCTTCGGGAAGAAACTCTGTCTTAAAGGCCTTCAGGAACTCCTCCAAGGTGAATTGAACTCGTTCACCATTAACTCTAAAGACTGAGGACCACCAGCTCCTCGCTTACCCCTTTAGGAGAAAAACAACATATTGTACTTTTTCCTCTGGGGTCGCATAAAGATACTCAAACACATCTTCCATCTCTCTCAACCACTCTACTACGGCATCTGGACTCACATCTCCCTTGAAGTCCCTACCACCCAAACTCTTCATCTTTGCATAGTCTAATACTGGCGGTCTTGCATCAACCGCCCCCACTCCTCTCGACTGGTCAGTAGGAACATAGTGACAACTTCCGTACGAGCTACAAGGAAATATTGGCCTTAGATTGATCCACACAAAATACAATCTTCACCAAATCTCTCACTTGGTTAAAACAAAATTTTCCCAAAATAATTACTTGAAAACAAATAAGTCCAAAACTCAATTTTGAAAACTACGATGCAGGTAATTTCATCCAACATACCAATACACATAATCATGTCAAACTCAATTCCCAGTTTAAGTCATTATGGGGTACTCAACTCCTTAGGAGTATTTAACCTCCCATAGGGTAAAGTATGCCATAACAGAAAAAAGAGGGAACCGGCCTCTGATATCAAACTGTAACACCCTACCCTATACGTATTGCCTGATCATATTGTTCATACATTTGCAGCGGAAATAATCTCAGGTGTTACATTAATTACCAAAATTTACCCAAATAAAATTTCGACATGAATTACTCGCGTAATGGGCTAACAGTTCTTGCAACTAGACCTGCAAAATAATTCATCTGAATCCCTGCATTCGTAGACATACATATATACTCATAACCATATACAATGACTTTCATAGCTATAGTCACACTTTCGTAGTCTGCAACTACATAGCATACTTATACATGTCATAATCATCACTACATACACCACCACACACATATACACATATAATCAACTTTTCACACCTGTGGATATCTCACACTACATCAGAAGCTAGTATGCACATGAAAATGTTCTCAAAACATTTTTACAAAAAGGTGTGGATCACTGGCCAAAATCCCGAGTAGTAGTCCAATCACAGAATAGTTGAAGACCATACCTCATCTTGGCTTCAACTCTAGCTGCTCTACCACCTAACACTTATCTACTGCTGCTGATGATCTGCTTACACAAAGCATAAGCAGAGAAGAAGAATAAAAGAGGGTCAGCTCATAGCTGAGTGAGATAATCATAGCATCGTGAGTTCATAACAAAGCATACCCCTACCATACATCTAGCAATCAAGCCAAAACACTAGGATCGGACCTCAGCCATCCTCATATCCCAATGGGCAAAAGACTCAACCACCTTGATTTATGCATATGCGTCTTATCATGTTTTACTTATAGGCGCCTGGCTACTCCCATGCTAATAACTCTCCCGGGAAACATACCCCACATCCCGTCGGATGTAGTCATACATACCCCAACATCCCGTCGGATGTGGTCATACATACCCCACACCACTATGGGTGTAGTCATACCTCGACACCGCTCTGGTTGTGGTCATATCTCATAAGAAATCTTCAGTCACCACCACATGAGAGGTGTGACTATCATACATATCATAATAGAGTAATAGCATAGGGAGCCCTAATTACTATGTAGTTGATCGTGAGACCACAACACTCATATTTGGTATCCTTATACATGATTCATATCTCATCTTGCTTAATCATAATTCGTTACTTGCAAATGTACTTGACCTCGCCATAATTGGCTCAACATAGGTAAACCAGGAGTCATATAATTGCACTTCCTCGGGATAAACCCTCGTGCAAGTCATCCTCATTAAACATCATAATATCACCATGAGATATATATTTTCCCACTTGTGCATCCAAATACAATAATCATGAAAAGTCATGCCCAATCACCTTCTCAAACTATCATAAGGCATATCCACAATAAAACCCACATCTGGCAACATGTATGCAATCATCAACATAAACAAGGTCCATATCGATTAGGACAAGTCAATAATATCATACAACAATCCATTGTTCATCATATAGCATAAAAGTCCATACACCCCTAATCATGCCATTCTAGTTCACCTAGATCAATTCTAAGCATCAATATAATTATCGTGATACGACAAACCCGGTATGCCGTGCTATTCCCTCACCAGTTCTGGTCGTTCAAACACCGGTTCTAGCCTCTCGTACTAAAACGTCAATTTCACGAACGAACCCTGAATTAAAATCCGACACCGTCCTAATATCCCTTGCAGTATCCCCGTCAATATTAGTTCTAGGCTTCGGGTCAAATTCTCGATAAAAACACATCAAACCCTGGCCGGAGCTAAATTCAGCGATTTGGACCCCGACCTAAATAATTGCCGAAATTCATGAATTAGAACTAGAGGATTGATTACCTCGCTGCAGGAAGCTCGTATATGAAAGTTGGGCTCAATCCGGCTTCCGGATACTCCGAAACCCTAATTTGGCTTATCGAGAATTCAAGAAATTCCTGAACCAAAAACTCGTTTTAAAGCTCTAAATCGATAAATCACGATGTATAGATGAATTAGGCATTACTTACAGGATTTTTGGATTACTAATGCTCAAGAATTGAGCTTTGAGCTTTTCCTTCAACCCTTTGTGCGCGGCTCTGTTTCTCTCTGTTCCTCTGCGGTTTGAGAAAGGGAAATGGGGAATCGTTTATTTTTTATTTTAATATATATATATATATATATATATATATATATATATATGTATATATGGTTCAGACTAGCGTGCGCCCGGGCGTACTTTAGGCTATCGTACATCCATTGAGTTTTACTATTTAGATCGTGAATTAACCGGAGTTTTTGGCATGATACTATACCCTAACTTCCCTTCACTTAGGTTTTGAGGAACCCTAGCCATGTTTGTTTGATTGGATGATTGTATTAGTACTCCTACTTGATAATCTTGAGTTCATATTCAATCTATGCATGTTTTCATGATTCAATTCTGCTTTAGTCGAGATTATTGATTCTGCTTTGATCCTATGAGAGCGAATACCTGATTAGGTCAATAGAGCACCATAGATTGAAAGTATTGGATCGATTGCTTTAGTCGAGGGTTGATTCACTGATTTGTATCGATTGAGAACCTCTTTCGATAGAGGGAGTCTAGTTTAGAACGCCTTGATCGGTTGTTCTAGAGAAGGATACGTCCCTCTAGGCAATTGACTCAAGAGGGCCTTGTTCCTTTAGTCGAGACTCAAGGTCTAGTTAAGAATTCTCCGCATTGTGAATGAAAGTGAAATAGGTTGGAGATCATCAATCATTAATCTGGCAAGTGGCTAGGGGGAATCATACCTAAGTGAGTTCCCAACCTATAATTAGATTAACTTTAACTGTAGTTTGTTAGAGTAGTTTTAGTTCTTCCATCTTAATCTGGTTTGCTAGATAATGAAATGAAGCTGAGTAATAGTAACTCTAGAAACCCGTGGATTCGATATTTATTACTTGAGCCACTATACTGCAGTCCCCTTCATTGGTTACACTAGGCCATTGTTAGGAGTGAATTTGCCACAAACACCTAAGCAAAATGGGGGCAAACCATGTACAATTAGTCCCGAATCACTCCCCCACACTTAGACGTTTGCTTGTCCCCAAGCAAACCATTTCACACAAGATAATATTTCAACATACACAAATACTTTGGGGATAACTCAAAGGGCACAAAGTGGGAATTCTCAATGGCTATTGGCAATCAATACATGGACTGTTGCAAGCAATACCGACATCCACTACAAACCACATTCGAAGCCACCACAAACGGGCAAACGAAAAGTTCTCACCTTTTTCATGGATCAATGCAAGTCGCAACAAGACCACTTATCAACCACAACCGACCATGCATGGAATTCAAGTCTGAGGAAAAAATGGAAAGGCAACAAAGGTCCTCACCGGGGTATGATATGACATGCAAAGCAAGAATGAATCACTCACTCTCAAGACTAGTGGGATCAGGACCTTTTTGGTGCAAAAGATGTGCACAATCATAAACTCTCGGCCCTATCGTCTCAATACCACACCTGTAACCTCTAGATCTAGAGTTCACGGAATGGTTGTCACCACTAGCTCGTCCGGAGGTCTTAGACACTGGTTCAGATGACTGGCAATTGTCTTGGACATGGGAAAAAGGCTTTTTGGGTGGTGGCAATCATGATGTGAGGTTCTACATCTTCAACCTAAACCCGAAGGTTCTATGGTTTCGACTAAAATCCCTCTCTTCAACCCATGGCCACTAGCATCGGCCAAAATCCTTATCTCTCCTTTCCAAACTATCACCCATCATGAACTACATTGAAGCACTCTTCCTAGTCACTAGAGCCGGCTTGATCTCGAAATAGTTTGCCGCCACTGGAGGATGTGGGATTGGCGATCAATTGCCTGCCGGACTTGGGGCCATACAGTACCCGATCGTCCTCGGGGCATCCTCTTCCTTCGCCGCAACGTTCAACTGGCGTGCTTGAGTGCCATCTTGCCTTTGGTTCCCCGCCATTACTACTACCTCGACGGGTTCAACTTCCAATTCTTCAACTTCTTCTCCACTAACACCGAGATCCAAACGTTGTCCCCCTCGTTCACTTCTTCTCCTTTCCTCCGCTAGCTCTCTCTCCCGTGCTAGGAGCTGGAGAGTTTGGTGTATGTCCTCGTCAAGTGGTAGCAAAGGTGTCGGGTTGCTCCTGGTCATGCACTACCTACACACAATCGAAAAACACACCAAGTCTAGCACAAGCAAAGCACGCACACTTGCAAAACTGGAAATTAAAAGCTAGAAACAACCAACAACTTTTTCAAGATAACAGACCGTTGCTCCCCGGCAACGGCGCCAAAAACTTGACTTGCACAAAACTACACCACAATATAATCCCGACTAGAGTCCAAGTTTTTAAACTCTAGCCGGGTGCAGTATAGAGCAAGTATTTAGATATCAACCCGTGCCAGTCCATCTACCCCTAATTCAGTTGTTTTAATCATTATCTAGCAACAAACTTTTGGTTGAAAAGTTTGCTAATTGTAAGAAAATAGGACAAGGGTAAATGGGTTTGAAAACTCTTTTGTGGAAGGATCACTCGGCTGTCGCTTCCCCCTAACTACTACCATTATATGTGAATTGGAGCGATTGTTTTGGGCAAGCTAATCGCGAACCACAGAGGGATGCATATATGGTCGGAGACCACAATCTCAATTGCTAAACCGAGGTAAACATTAAAGGCCATGTCACTCGACCCTCTTGGTTTAGGCAATAGGTAGTTGACTTACTCCCTCACTCAACTCAAAGGTCGGATGGCTGATAGACCATCGATTGCACATTTTATTACCTCCTATTCTTGAGCCGTTCGAGATGTCGATTCTCGTGTTTAAAGCCGATTTCACGCGAGGTTGTGCGTTTATGTCATATTTTAGGGCTTGATGTTTGGATCGAGGCGAAGAAATGAGTTTTGGGTCGAAAGGAGAACGTTTGGGCCGAAGTGTGCTGGAGGAGCAAAATACCCGGCCATGAGCAGAAATACACGGCCCGGTATTATTTGGAGCAGACCGGGGAATTCACGTTTTGGACATTGTGAAGCAGAAGGGGGCCCGGCCTTGAGGCTTAAATCCCCGGTCGGGGATTCCTTACCTTGACCGGGGATTTCCCCTGCCCCCCCGATGCTGCGTTTTGAAGATACCCGGTCGCCACCCAAAATACCCGACCGGGTATTCAGACCGGGGATCGGGACAGACAGCTTCTTAAGGGAAAAGAAGGGCCAAAGTGAAGGGTTCCTAGTTTTAGAGAGAAAAAGCGATACCTAGAGAGAAAGTGACGAACTTGATTCTACAAGTGTCCTTGATCGATCTCCATCACCATTGGAGCCCGGCTTGAGCTTGGAGAAGAGCTGATTAAGTGCCAGAAGTAGATTATTATCCTTCACATTATGGTTTCCGCATCTGAGCTAGATTTCCCATCTCTCTCTATGGAGTAACTTTCTTATTCACCTGGGTATGAAGAACCCTAGATTTGTATGTTAGGTCTGATTGTATGAACCCAAGTACAGATTCTATGATTTGATTATATTCAATTGAGGTTTGAATTGTTGAATGGCATGAATCCTGATCAAATTCCTGTTATTTCTGCTTTGACCTAGAATGAGAATATCTGCCTAGGTTGATAGAGCATCCTTGATTGAAGGTAGTGAATTGACGACTTTAGTTGAGGATTCAATTCACTATTCTGTACCGGATTTACTACGGTAGTGGAGGTTTGGTTCGTTAGGGCCTAAATCTGTTTACTCCGGTGGAGGTTAGTCGCCCGCTGGGGACTCGGATTGAGAGGATCTGGAGAGCTTTAGTCGAGAGTGCAGAATGTTTAAGAACCTCCCGCTGTATAACTATCATTGAAATTGAACTAGGTAAATTACAATCCGGCTTAACTGCAATCTAGGGGGAACCATATCTGGGTGACCTCTCTCGATTTGAAAACAACCTTTTTACCTGCTTTGCTTGTTTTCTTGTTTGGACATTGTAACGTCCCGACCTTTTTCGAAAATCAAACCACAACTCAAACCCAAAACCGGTTACTCCGGAGCAACCCAAACCACATTTTAAAATAACCAACTGACTTTATTTAATAATTTCAAATCAAAAAGCCCCAACACTTGGGCAAAATCTCAATCTCAAACACTTAAAACAACTTAACACAGAATCTTGAACTTTGAATCTCCAGTACATATACTCATAACCATAAACATAAAACAACTAATAAACTTCAACTATACTCTTCACCCAGCTCCTTGACATCTCATCTTCGGTACTGGCACGACCGCTTGCCTCATCTTACTTCTTCTCGGAATCCATTTCCGATAACTCATCCTCAGCCTGGTGAGTGAGAAGGGGTCAGTCTACGCCCTTACGTTTTAACAATTCTAATACTTGAGTACTTTACTTAAACACTTAACTGTGACTAGTGGAAGTTGTTTGGTACCTCCAATCTTAAAATCTTAACTCTTAAACTTTGAGGGAGTTGAAGTTACTCTCCTCTCTTAAACTCAAATCTCGACTTAAATACTTGACTGACGCTGGGATCCCTCACTAGCTAGTCCGGTTGCCAACTCATACGTATGAGAAGCCACCTAGGCTTTCCTTAAACTTAAACTTAGTTAGGGAAGTCGTAACGATTCATCCCCCTAACATCTTAAACTTATCGTGGTGGCTCTTCACCATGATTCTCAAGGGCATAACTGTTGCCCATCTTAAAAGTCTCAAGAGCATAACTGCTGCTCTATCTCGAAATGTCTCAAAAGGCAACGGACTGGCGCTAGTGACTAAAAACACTTAAAACGACTTCACCTTCTTGAAGGTGAGTTACTCCTTAAAAAGGACTTGCTTCTTAACTTTAACGATAACTTATAAACTTAAGGCTTAAATTTAAATAAAAACTCATGCAAATTCACATCAAGCATAGCTCAACACAATCACATATAATCAATCATAAGCACAATCAAACAACGACATTCACTTCATCAAAATACTCAAAACTGGGAATTCTTGAAAGAACACGTAAGGCGTAGAATTTACCCCCTTTACACTCACCTCGAAAAGACGACTCTTCTTAATTGACGGTTGACCCACGTCATCCTCCGAAACTCCACGCTCCAACTCCTCGTGCTTCGCTTCCTTTTGCATTTCCTCCTAATCGATATTTAGGCAAAACTTAACTCACTTATCTCCAAGCGTAACTAACCAAACGACCTTCAATTTGGTTAATTTCAATTCCAATCTCCTCCATTTAATCTTTCCTAAGATTCCCCACAAAATTCTGGAAAATTACCTTTTTGCCCCAAACTGGAAAATTACCAAATAGTACTCGAAATTCCCAGGTTTTACCATTCAGCCACAAATTTCCAGAATTGCACAATTCAGTCCTCTAGGCCACTTCCACTTTCTGATTTAAACAATTAAGCCCCAAAAAGGCTTATTTCCATTCGGTAACCAAAACTTCACCAATTACGGACTAATCCCTGTCATGGTAAATTTCAAATTGATACCCAAACTTCCTCAAAATCCCCAAACTGCCCTTGCTCCTAAAAAGACCAGATTACCCTCAATCATCTATCTAATTCCCTAAATTTTGCCTTCGGCATCCCAAAATTACAGGAGGGATTTTCCTCACCTTCTCGCCGTCGTCGACGATGCCGATGCCGTCGCCGTCCCGTCTCCGACGACCACCGCCGTCGTCCTCCTCCCCGTCTTCACGCCCACAACAAACGCACTCCTCCGGCTCTGGCTCCTGCTCTGGCTCATCATCTTCTCCATCCTCGAACAGCAGCGCTCCGGCGGCACCCACCATCGAAGCTCCGCCATCGTCACGCCCGTCGCTCCTGCTCGGGCCGCAATTGGGCGGCCAGCTCCGGATTGCAACCACCTTTGGTCGCATCAGAGGGTGCCCCAGCTGCCTCGTTCCTGCACCATCTCCCACCTGCCTGCTGGCTACGTTAACACTAGCTCCCGCTGCGGCCGCCGTCAACGAGTTCCCGAGCTCCCTCTTGCGTCCGCGGCGTACCATCCTGGTCCGGATCCACCTTCCTCCTCTTCCTGATCGATTCGCCCCTTCCATTTCAATTCCCGGTCAATCGTCGTAAACGTCGCCGACCTTCTCTCTCTTTCTCTTTGCTCGCCCTCTGCTTTGTTTCCCGAAAACAGAGAGGCTCTTCTTCTCTTCTTGAGAAACGCCCTCACCACCCCATCTCTAATTAAACCAACCATTAATCCTAATTAAAACTCCTAATTACATGATTCCGTTACATCCAAACTTCCGGTGAAACCCCCCCCTGCTTTCATTCGTCTTCCTCTGCTGCTCTCTCTTCCTTCCGATTCTGTCGAACTTCCCAGAGGAGAACAAATCCTCCTGCTAGCGGCCCCAGGCCCGCTACCTCTCTCTCTACTCTCTTTCTCGGGCCAACGCCCTGCTTCTTTCTTCTTCCATCTGGGCCGGCAGGCCAGCCTCTTCCTCCCCTTCTTTCGGTTCGGGCCGAGCCCACTCCTTGCCAACCCTCTCTTCTCAACTCTCCTCTTCTTTCCTCTCCCAGCCCAAGACCAGGGCCCACTCGGCCCTTCTTCTTTCCTTCTTTCCTTCCACCTTGGCCGCCCACAAACAAGAGCCTCCCCCTCCTTCTACCACTCAACCCGGCCCAAAATCAAAGACCCCTAACCACCAGTCATACTCCCAAACCGGCCCAATCAACCACACAACTAGTCACAACTTAAACACCTGTAACATTCTCGTTTTATATCGAAACTCGCCACCGTTCGAACCGTTAGTTCGCATTTTTAATCCTCCTCGATATTACGATGAAACTTGATGAATTTAGCCAAGGGTAAAATGGTCATTTTGACCCTTAGAAAGATCGGGGTGTAACATTTCCTCCACCCTTATAAAAATTTCGTCCTCGAAATTTGATCGGATTCGTCCTTTCATGCTTCTCTTTCTCGTGCTTCCTTGACTCAAAAATTTACTTGTTAACTTCGACGATGTCCGTTGCTTGACCCGTATAGCTTACCTCACTTATTCTATTCCATCTTGACCATAAGGGTATTCTTACCAAACTCGTTAGCATCGAGTAGCTTTGACTGGCTACTAGTCCTCTTTAATTCCCTCGCGCGGGTGATAGAATAAATTTTCGATTCCATTTAATGGTCCAGCTCAGTCAGTACTTGTATTTAGACCCTAAATCGAAGTCGAGGTATCACATTTCCTCCCCCCTTAAGAAAAATTTCGACCTCGAAATTTGTTTATTGATGATAACCTACAGTCTCACTTGAGGTATCCCTTCCGCTGCAAGGACTTATACTTCCTTTACCTTAAACAACCTGGAGCTATAAACCCCTTTCCTCCAATTCGTGTGATACTTGGCCGACTTATCACTCACCCATTTCTCACAAATCACTTACTCGGCTAGCTACCTTCTCGAGGAAAATATGACACTTATGGCACTCCCCCTTCATAAACGTCATTGGTACTATAATGATTTGAGATAAATTCTGAGCCAGCCCTATTCAAGACATGACCCATTGTGGATTCAGTTCATAACGCACTCATGCCTTGGCTTCCGTTCTCCATATGTTGGCTGATGTGCCTCTCCTCGAATCTCCTGGCATAGAATTGTGGTGAATGTTTGACGTACTGAGTGCCTGGTCTGCTTAATTACCTACACCCATGCGGGATCCTTAGTATCTCTTCTTCCCCCTTTATAGACTTCATTTTCCTCTTTGATAACGCCACTTGATACGCACACTTGATTCCTAATTCACCATATATGGTTCCTTTGGCATGAGAAAATCCCTTATACATCCCTATTTACGTTCTTAATACCCCTATCAACCCAAAAGTTACTAATGGCGGCTTACCCTCCATCTACTCAGATACTCTTTTAACGTTACTCACGTCTGGGGTGGACTTCATAGGTGACCTAGGTCCTTGTATCTCCTAACTTGTATCTCTTATTTTCTTCCTCGATACTTCATCTTATCCTTTAACCATTAACTGAAAGGTCATCTCCTCGCTACTTCTTTCCTAACTCTGAAACCTCATACTACTGCTTCAACTATCTGTATGCATTAGAGGCATCCTTTGCAACTTTCCCGAGCTTGTGATCAACTTTAAAACTCCCTTCAAGAATCATGACCTTCCCTTTGGCTTACTTGTTCACTCCTGGCGCCTAACTAAATATTCCCTTATTGTCGCTTGACTTTGCAATTCTCGTACTATCTATTCTGCCACTCTTAGACCTTAGTTGAAACTCCTCGTACGGTCTCCCCGTCTACTAAGGTGTTACCCGAGAGATTGACACCTTTTACCAACATAGGCGATCTTGGTTTCACTTTGGGGTATCCTAGCAGGTTCCTTAAATTCATATCCCTCTTACTTCTCTACTCGTGACTCTCAACCTGATATTCCTCGCTAGTTTTAGAGGATGTCCTTATTCTCTATGTAGTCATCTAGGTTCTCAAATTCTCTTCTTACTAATGTACCTTGACCGATAAAGTTTTCCTCTTCGACCGTTCTGAGCCACCCAACTCCTACTTTAAAGTTGACCATTGAGCTTCTTATCCACTGGCAATCACCTTAACGCCTCCTTGTTGACCTTCGTATTCTTTCACCGACTCTTCCTAACTATCTTTCTCCCTGAAGTTGTCATTTTATTAACTACCATCCTTTTCACCATAACTTCCATTATAGCCTTGTTGTTTCCTCCTTACTTCCACAACTCCTTAATCGATGCTTGGTACTAGCTTTGATCTACTCGGTTTTGTAGCTCCCCGCCATACCTCAGAGCCAACATTTCGACTAGAAACTTTCTCTAGGTAGACTTGACAGATGACTCCCACGAGTTCTACTCACGATGGTGCTTGACCACGTTCCAACTATCTTCCTTCACGCATTCATTGTCCGGTAGACATCCACCTATTTTTATTTTATTTTAATTTCTATAGCGCCCTATGGTGTTCTCCTTGCTTCTCTACTTTTACTACCCTCCTGTTGGTGCTTTGTACTATTCTCGGTCACCAAACTCTGTTGGGTATCTTCTCATTGTTGTTTTGGGTCCAAGCTTCCAATAGTGGCTTGCCCTTGGTAGGCTTGAACATACCTCATCGACGTCTTTTGTCTCGACCGATGCTTGTACATAGCCTTAATCTCTTAGTCATGGCTCTTAGTGGCTTAACTAAATATCACTAATATGTCCTTAACTGGCCTCCTTTTATGGATGGCATCCTACTATGTCGTACTCGCTCAGAGTGGGGCACCTTGGGTAAGGTAACTTCTCTTTCTCCTTCCCAAGACGTGTCATAACCCCATAGGGCATCCTAACGTTATTTCCTTATCATGATTAGAGTATACTGGAGATTCTAAAAATCCTCAAAAGACTTTGACTCGTTTGGCCAACTTTTAAATGACACTTCCAGTTTTCCTTCCCTTTAAAAACTGAACCCTTGAAAAACTCAGATCGTCACTCCAGTATTCCTTGGAGGCCAAGGAACAAAGGAGTGCAGGCTCTGATACCAAAATGTAATGTCCCGACCTTTTTCGAAAATCAAACCACAACTCAAACCCAAAACCGGTTACTCCGGAGCAACCCAAACCACATTTTAAAATAACCAACTGACTTTATTTAATAATTTCAAATCAAAAAGCCCCAACACTTGGGCAAAATCTCAATCTCAAACACTTAAAACAACTTAACACAGAATCTTGAACTTTGAATCTCCAGTACATATACTCATAACCATAAACATAAAACAACTAATAAACTTCAACTATACTCTTCACCCAGCTCCTTGACATCTCATCTTCGGTACTGGCACGACCGCTTGCCTCATCTTACTTCTTCTCGGAATCCATTTCCGATAACTCATCCTCAGCCTGGTGAGTGAGAAGGGGTCAGTCTACGCCCTTACGTTTTAACAATTCTAATACTTGAGTACTTTACTTAAACACTTAACTGTGACTAGTGGAAGTTGTTTGGTACCTCCAATCTTAAAATCTTAACTCTTAAACTTTGAGGGAGTTGAAGTTACTCTCCTCTCTTAAACTCAAATCTCGACTTAAATACTTGACTGACGCTGGGATCCCTCACTAGCTAGTCCGGTTGCCAACTCATACGTATGAGAAGCCACCTAGGCTTTCCTTAAACTTAAACTTAGTTAGGGAAGTCGTAACGATTCATCCCCCTAACATCTTAAACTTATCGTGGTGGCTCTTCACCATGATTCTCAAGGGCATAACTGTTGCCCATCTTAAAAGTCTCAAGAGCATAACTGCTGCTCTATCTCGAAATGTCTCAAAAGGCAACGGACTGGCGCTAGTGACTAAAAACACTTAAAACGACTTCACCTTCTTGAAGGTGAGTTACTCCTTAAAAAGGACTTGCTTCTTAACTTTAACGATAACTTATAAACTTAAGGCTTAAATTTAAATAAAAACTCATGCAAATTCACATCAAGCATAGCTCAACACAATCACATATAATCAATCATAAGCACAATCAAACAACGACATTCACTTCATCAAAATACTCAAAACTGGGAATTCTTGAAAGAACACGTAAGGCGTAGAATTTACCCCCTTTACACTCACCTCGAAAAGACGACTCTTCTTAATTGACGGTTGACCCACGTCATCCTCCGAAACTCCACGCTCCAACTCCTCGTGCTTCGCTTCCTTTTGCATTTCCTCCTAATCGATATTTAGGCAAAACTTAACTCACTTATCTCCAAGCGTAACTAACCAAACGACCTTCAATTTGGTTAATTTCAATTCCAATCTCCTCCATTTAATCTTTCCTAAGATTCCCCACAAAATTCTGGAAAATTACCTTTTTGCCCCAAACTGGAAAATTACCAAATAGTACTCGAAATTCCCAGGTTTTACCATTCAGCCACAAATTTCCAGAATTGCACAATTCAGTCCTCTAGGCCACTTCCACTTTCTGATTTAAACAATTAAGCCCCAAAAAGGCTTATTTCCATTCGGTAACCAAAACTTCACCAATTACGGACTAATCCCTGTCATGGTAAATTTCAAATTGATACCCAAACTTCCTCAAAATCCCCAAACTGCCCTTGCTCCTAAAAAGACCAGATTACCCTCAATCATCTATCTAATTCCCTAAATTTTGCCTTCGGCATCCCAAAATTACAGGAGGGATTTTCCTCACCTTCTCGCCGTCGTCGACGATGCCGATGCCGTCGCCGTCCCGTCTCCGACGACCACCGCCGTCGTCCTCCTCCCCGTCTTCACGCCCACAACAAACGCACTCCTCCGGCTCTGGCTCCTGCTCTGGCTCATCATCTTCTCCATCCTCGAACAGCAGCGCTCCGGCGGCACCCACCATCGAAGCTCCGCCATCGTCACGCCCGTCGCTCCTGCTCGGGCCGCAATTGGGCGGCCAGCTCCGGATTGCAACCACCTTTGGTCGCATCAGAGGGTGCCCCAGCTGCCTCGTTCCTGCACCATCTCCCACCTGCCTGCTGGCTACGTTAACACTAGCTCCCGCTGCGGCCGCCGTCAACGAGTTCCCGAGCTCCCTCTTGCGTCCGCGGCGTACCATCCTGGTCCGGATCCACCTTCCTCCTCTTCCTGATCGATTCGCCCCTTCCATTTCAATTCCCGGTCAATCGTCGTAAACGTCGCCGACCTTCTCTCTCTTTCTCTTTGCTCGCCCTCTGCTTTGTTTCCCGAAAACAGAGAGGCTCTTCTTCTCTTCTTGAGAAACGCCCTCACCACCCCATCTCTAATTAAACCAACCATTAATCCTAATTAAAACTCCTAATTACATGATTCCGTTACATCCAAACTTCCGGTGAAACCCCCCCCTGCTTTCATTCGTCTTCCTCTGCTGCTCTCTCTTCCTTCCGATTCTGTCGAACTTCCCAGAGGAGAACAAATCCTCCTGCTAGCGGCCCCAGGCCCGCTACCTCTCTCTCTACTCTCTTTCTCGGGCCAACGCCCTGCTTCTTTCTTCTTCCATCTGGGCCGGCAGGCCAGCCTCTTCCTCCCCTTCTTTCGGTTCGGGCCGAGCCCACTCCTTGCCAACCCTCTCTTCTCAACTCTCCTCTTCTTTCCTCTCCCAGCCCAAGACCAGGGCCCACTCGGCCCTTCTTCTTTCCTTCTTTCCTTCCACCTTGGCCGCCCACAAACAAGAGCCTCCCCCTCCTTCTACCACTCAACCCGGCCCAAAATCAAAGACCCCTAACCACCAGTCATACTCCCAAACCGGCCCAATCAACCACACAACTAGTCACAACTTAAACACCTGTAACATTCTCGTTTTATATCGAAACTCGCCACCGTTCGAACCGTTAGTTCGCATTTTTAATCCTCCTCGATATTACGATGAAACTTGATGAATTTAGCCAAGGGTAAAATGGTCATTTTGACCCTTAGAAAGATCGGGGTGTAACAGACATTCACTAATGTTTCACCGCTAAATAATAAGAACTCACGGAGTAGTCATCACACTTAGGACCTGGGTTGACATTAAAACTCAAACCCGCTATACTACGCTTTAGGACCCGGGTTGGCGCCATTGCCGGGGACGGCTAGGTTGTTGAAGAAACGCGATTTCTGTTAATTTAGCTTTTCTTTTTAGCATTGTTTGCTTTGTCACACTTGTGCCTTCACGGGTTTGCTGCTTGACTGTGTGCATGTAGTGAATGACCCGTAGCCAGTCAGGAGGTTTACTCACATTGGATCCGGAGCTTGAACGCACCGGTCGCCAACTTAGGAGACAACAGCGAGCTAGACTGGCTACGGCGGAGCGCATAGACGGCCACTTGAGCAGCGATTCCGAGGAAGAGTACGAGATGGAAGGTGAACACAACCCGCCCCTGGGGATACCTCTCCAGGTTCCCCCGGTAAATCAGATCTTGGGGAACAACCCCATACCCCAGGCAAATGGGGTTCATCATCAGCCACCGTCGCCGAGTCCCACCTTGGAGTACTACTATACTCCACGGGTCGCTGATATCCGCCCGGTCATCCTCTATCCACCTATTCCAGCGAACAACTTCGAGATCAAGCCATGCTGGATTCAGCTCATTACATCCTCTATCCAGTTTCATGGCTTGAAGGATGAGGAGGCAAGGGTGCATCTTTCCCGTTTCCTGCAGCTGACGAACGGGTTCAAGATGAACGGTGTACCCGATGATGCGATTCGCCTTCACCTCTTCCCCCATTCTCTGGAGGGGCATGCTAAGAGGTGGTTGGAGACCCAACCCCCATTGTCCATCACTTATTGGGATGATCTGGCCGACAAGTCGTGCACCTGTACTATCCGGCATCGAAGACCACAGAGATCCAGGTGGAGATCACTCACTTCCGCCAAGAGCCAGATGAGTCACTTCGTGATGCATGGGAGCGGTACTCGGGATTTTTCTGGCAGTGTCCCCATCATGGCTTTGGTGATGCATTCACCGTGGGGAACTTCTACAGTGCTCTCTCTCCGAAAAGCCAGCGGGTGATTGAGTCTCTATGCCCAGGAGGGGATATTCTTACTAAGACTCCACCCGAACTAAACCAGATGATCAGTACCTTGGCTGCCAGAGATCATTCCTGGGGACAGAGCACCAGAGGCAGGAATTCCCGAGATCGAGGTGTGCACGCCATGGCGGCCTGGTCTGGGCTAGAGCGGGAGGTGGGTGAGTTAGTGCAGACATTGAAGCAGCCCAACAGTCTTATTCTGGGCAGAGGTTTGGCTGTACATCCAGTAGCTCAATGTCAGTGGTGTGAGAGCTCGAACCATCTAGTGGAAGACTGCCAGGCTATGCGGGAGTCTTCTACTCCCCAAGAGCAGTTGGACTTCATCGCCAATGCTCGGCACCTTGACCCATACAGCAATACATACAATGAGGGGTGGCGCCAGCATCCCAACTTTGCTTGGAATAGCAACACCACTAAACCCTCTGGTTTCCCAGCATCAGCAGGTGGTTTTCAGCAGAGGCAGCCTTTCCAGGCTATAAAGGGGCTAGTTCCACAGCAGCAGCCTTACCAGCCTAGGCAGGGGCGGCCATTCCAGCAGCCCCAGCGTCAGCCCAGCCTCCAGCAGCTGCAGCTTCAGATAATCGGATGACGGAGCTGAAAAATATTTTGCAGGCAGTCATGACCACCAGCCAAGCGAATTTCACGAGGATGGACCAGAACATAGCCTCACTGGAGGCAGGCCAGAGGAACCAAGGTGCCATTTTGCAAGATCTACAGAATCAGATTGGTGGCATAGCTCGCCAAAATACTACCAGGGCACCGGGGACTCTACCTGCCACCACCAGCAGCTAAATGCCATCACTACCAGGAGTGGCAAGACCACATCTGCTGCTCCTGCTAAGCCCAGGCAGGACGAGCCACTACCTGCTTCAACACTTCCAGCTGATAATGCAGAAGTGGGGACGGATAAAGAAGCACCTGCTCCCAAGCCACAGCCAGTGGTTAAGGCGCATGTACCCCAGCTTCCTTTCCCCTACATAAAGACAAGCTGGAGACTGAGGTTGCCAAGTTCATGGCAATGTTGAAGCAGGTCAACATCAGCATGCCGTTCGTGGAGGCACTGTCGAAGATGCCCAAGTACGCCAAGTTCATGAAAGACCTCCTCACCAACAAAAAGAAACTTGGGGATCTTTCGACAGTGATGCTGAGCGAGGAGTGTTCTGCTATCCTGCAGATCAAGCTTCCCGAGAAGCGTAAAGACACAGGGAGTTTCTCTATTCCTCTTGTTATTGGCAGCATGCATGTAGGAAAGTCCTTGGCGGACCTAGGCGCTAGCATAAATGTCATGCCCTACAAATTGTTTAAAAAGCTAGACCTAGGTGAACCTAGAGCTACTAGGATGAGCATTCAGTTAGCTGACTGTTCCATTGTGCATCCTAGGGGTATCATTGAGGATCTGCTTGTTAATGTAGGTGCATTCACATATCCTGTTGACTTTGTTATTCTGGATATAAATGAGGATGTGGATGTACCTTTAATTTTGGGTAGACCGTTTCTCGCCACCGCCAAGGCGTTTATTGATGTGCATAGTGGTCAATTGATCCGTGTGCTGGTGATGAACAAGCTACTTTTTCTGTGTCTGAGAATGGGAAACACTCCCATTTGCATGATGACGTAGATTATTGTGATGTGCTTGCTGATTTTGAGACCGCACTCGCTATAACGAGTGCGGGTACTGACGATGCTCTTGAGCGTTGTATTTTGCTAGGTGAGCAGGCATCGCAGGAGCCGCAGCTGGCGGAGCAATTGGCCGCGCTGGAGAGTGGCCCATTCCTAGAGGGCGACAGGCTGTTCAAACCGATCTCATCCTCACCCCGCATCACTACCTCCTTGGAGGAACTACCAGAGCTGGAGCTAAAGCCCCTCCCTCCTCATTTGGAATATGCATTTCTCCGGGAGGGGAATAAGCTGCCAGTCATCATCAGCTCGACCCTCACACCCGAGCAGAAGGACAGACTGGTGGCCTTGCTGAAGCTGCACGAGCGAGCTCTAGCATGGAAGATCACAGATATCCGGGGGACCAGCCCCTCCTTCTGCTCCCACCGGATACTGCTGGAGGATGAGATGCGGCCAGTGAGACAGCCAAAGAGAAGGCTTACACCGAACCTGGAGGCTGTGGTTCTGACGGAGATCGTGAAGCTGATGGACAGCGAGTGGGTCAGCCCACCCAGGTGGTACCCAAAAAGGGTGGGATGACCGTGGTGCCTAACGAGAAGAATGAGCTCATCCCGATGTGCACGGTGACTGGGTACCGTGTTTGCACTAATTATCGGCGTCTCAACGATGCCACTCGGAAGGACCACTTCCCGCTGCCGTTCATTGATCAGATGCTGGAGAGACTGCGGAGCACGAGTTCTACTATTTCCTGGATGGGATGTCCAGCTATTTCCAGATCCCCATTGCACCGGAGGACCAGGCGAAGACCACCTTCACCTGCCCATTTGGCACATTTGCCTACCGGAGGATCCCATTCGGGTTATGCAATGCCCCGACCACTTTTCAGCGATGCATGCTCGCCATCTTTGACCGTCTGGTCGGCGAGATTATGGAGTTGTTTATGGAGGATTTCTCGATTTATGGAGACTCATTCTCTCACTGTCTCCATAACTTGGAACTCGTCCTTAAACGGTGTGAAGAAACGAACCTGGCACTGAGTTGGGAGAGGTGCCACTTCATGGTTCACGATGGCATAGTTCTGGGGCATAAGATCTCCAAGATAGGGATTGAGGTGGACCGAGCAAAGATTGAGATATCAGCAAGCTACCTCCTCCTACATCTGTTAAGGGGATCTGGAGTTTTTTAGGCCATGCAGGGTTCTACAGGCTGTTCATCAAGGATTTTTCGAAGATCGCCATGCCCCTGAATAAGCTTCTTGAGAAGGATGCCCCCTTCCAGTTCACTGATGCATGCATAGCGGCATTCACGACCTTGAAGGAGAAGCTCACCAAGGCTACTATCATGGTTGTTCCTGACTGGTCCCAACCGGGTATTTTTGGCTCAAGGCCGGGGATTTCCCAGCCTTGGAATGCGGCGTTTCAGAAACCCTGACCTTGACCCAAAAATACCCGACCGGGTATTTTTGGCTCAAGGCCGGGGATTTCCTTGCACTCGAAACGCGTCGTTTCCAAAACCCCTGGTCGTGGACTCAAAATACCCGATCGGGTATTTTTGAGGCCTGACCGGGAATTTTTGCTATTTAAGCAAACCCCCGGTCAGTTTTCTCTCTTTACCCTCATTTTTTCCAAATTTTCCCTCTCCTCTCAAAATCCTCGCCCCCCGCCGCCCGTCCTCCGCCGCCGCCGGCCGCTTCACCCCCGTCGCCGGCCACTCTCTGGCGGTTTTTTCGGTGACTTTCCGACCAATTTTCCGGCGAGCCTCCCTAGCCATTTTTGGCTCCTTTTCGCGTCCCTAATCCATTTCTTTGCGTCGCGTCTACAGTTCCACTTGAGTTTCCAGGTGTGTCTCTTGTTAACTATTCTCTTTCTGGGAAATCGAACTGTAGATTGTAGGACCGAGAACTGTGTTTGCCTGGCATGATTGAATTAGAATAGGGTGAGGGATGCCTTGAGTATGAATGGTTAGGCCTATGGTGTGTGTGCTGCCCATGTGATTGATGTGGTCGATTCTTTTGTTCTAGCCTTGATTATGGTTGAGTTGCTTGCAATTCAACCGGTTATGCTTAAACTGTTAGCCTAGGTGGTCCTCAAGTATGGGGGAAGTGATGAACCCATACTGTTGGTCCTGACGAGTTTTTCTTGGCTCCACCTTTGGTTTGTTAATTTTGCAGGAGCATGTCACTTGACCATCCGTTCGTGCAGGATCTGCGCCTGCACCCGGATTACGCGGACCAGTTCCGCAAGGTCACCCACGGGAGACTGGAGCGCCACCACCATCTGGAGTGGGCTGTATTCGAGCAGCTCCACTGCATACAGGAGCTCTCCACCGCCATCAGCCACCGGGATTGGCAGACACTCCTGACCATCAAGGAGCCCACTTACACGGAGCTCGTGTGGGAGTTCTACACCACTTTCCACTACCGCCCCAAGGCGTCCCGGGACTCCTACGCAGTTACATTCCAGCTGGGTGGCCACCCACGGGAGCTGACCATTGACGGGTTGGCCTATGCAATGGGGATTCAGTACCACCCCTTCTCGCGCCACGAGGTCGAGGTCGCGAACCCGACAGACTGGAACCAAGACGAGTTCTACCGCCGGATAGCCAGACGCGCCTATGAGTACGACTTCTTCGACGCCGGTCAGACTTTCGTCTCCACCATCAGGCCGCATTGGCACATCCTGAACCTGCTCATCACCCGCTCCATCGTCCCCAACGTCACCGGCTCGCACAAGATCCCGAAGCGGGTACTCTACGCCATGTACTCGATGGGGGACCCGGAGCATATGCTGGGCAATGTTGATCTTAAGTGTAGGGGGGGGGGATGTTTCCCTTTTGACTGCATTAGATCTGTTTGTGTGCTCGGAGCCTAGTCCACTGTCCAAATTTTTTAAATTTGAGGGCTCCAAGTACGTGTTTCCTTGCAAATTGCCTGCTCAGTATGCTTTGAATTGACAGTCTCTATAGTAATGTGCAACCTAGGGAGGTAGTGTAGCACTATGGAGGATGTTGAAGTATAAGATTTTTCCTATCTAGCTCTCTGCTGTGCTAGTTGATTTTGTGAATTAGTGGAGCTAAGACCGTTGAATTCATGTGGTAATGTGGACTCTGTTTGGATTGTGTTATGGACTCGTGTATCGAACAGGGTGCTCATGTGGGAAATGAAAAGCAGTTGGTCCTCCATGTCGAAATCATCGAAATCTTAAACATGGGTAAGCCCAACGTGTGTGGCACCGTTCATTGCACAAAATTGGGTTTTGGAGGAGATTTTAGTGATCCTTAGTGGGGTACTCCTACAAGGTGAAGCTAAGCTGTCTCTAGTACAAGTAAAACTTCCACCCGTTGAACGGTTTGCCTACTCGAGGATGTGTTTTGAAGGGCACGGATAGAGCTTCCGACCCCCCTTAATTTCATTGACCCTCCACACGAGTTGAGGAAAAGGAGTTAAAAGAAGTACTCTGGCGAGCGCCAGGTGTACAGAAATTACTCTTGCTTGACTAATAAGGATCGACCGTTCAAAAGACTGCAGTTGGAACCCCGCATGTGAAAGGAAAAAAAGAAGAAAAAATTTAAATGAAAGTGAGAAAAAGGGGTTCCAGCGGTGAAATGAAGTGAAAGAGCATCCCGGTACAACGAGTCCTTGTTTGTGAATGCTGTGAGTCCCATTATCCATGAACTGACTGTCTTACTTCTACTTCTTCTCATGATCCTGGCTTGAGTCTAGAACTCGCATTGAGAGAGATAGGGGACGTCTTAGAAGACCAGTTGACCTTATAAGCTGCTTTATGATCTAGAAAATCCTCTACCGACGATCGGGGTTGTTTGTTTCTATAGAGGTTTGGAGAGCTGCATTGGTTTGAGTTAGGTTTGCTTGGGGTCAAGCAAACGGTTAAGTGTGGGCGAATTTGATAGACCATCGATTGCACATGTTGTTACCCCTATTCTTGAGCCGTTCGAGATATCGATTCTCGTGTTTTGAGCCGATTTCACGCGATGTTGTGCGTTTATGTCATATTTCAAGGCTTGGCGATGGAATCGAGGCGAAGAAATGAGTTTCGGGTCGAAAGGAGCACGTTTGGGTCGAAGTGTGCTGGAGGAGCAAAATACCCGACCATGAGCAGAAATACCCGGTCGGGTATTATTTGGAGCAGACCGGGGAATTCACGTTTTGGACGTTGAGAAGCAGAAGGGGGCCCGACCGTGAGGCTTAAATCCCCGATCGGGGATTCCTGGCCTTGACCGGGGATTTCCCTTGCCCACCGATGCAGCGTTTTAAAGATACCCGGTCGCCACCCAAAATACCCGACCGGGTATTCAGACCGGGGATCGCGACAGACAGCTCCCGTAGTATAACTATCATTGAGCTTGGTGGACCAATCCATGCCGGACTAATCCATCGTCTTTTCAATTATGTGCTTAAGCTCCCGGTTCGTCAGCTCGGTTTGCCCATTCGTCTGGGAATGGTAAGCCACCGACAACTTATGCTTAACATTATAGCGAGAGAGGAGTTTAGTGAATTGCCCTTGAAAATAGGTTCCTTTATTGCTACTGATGGCTCGCAGTGTCCCAAACTTGGAAAAAAAACTACTTTAGAAATGAGCAGACACGTCTTGCGTGATTGGTGGGCATGGCCTGAGCTTCCGCCCACCTCGAGACATTGTACACAACAACCAAGATATAGAGATGGCCAAACGATGGAGGTAATGGGGCCATGAAATCAATGCCCCAAACATAAAAAATTTCACAAACAATCGAAACATGTTGGGACATCTCATCCTGGGAAGAAATGTTACCTGGACTCTGGTAGTGGTCGCACTATCGTGCGAAGTCATCTGCATCCTTGAAGAGCCAAGGCCAGTAGAAGCCCGACTGCGGCACCTTTCATGTCGGGCAGTTCCCCCCATGATGACCGTCCGTGGGTCCCTCATGGCATTGAGACAGGATGCCTCGCATCTCCTGCTCCATGATGCAGCACAGGATCACGACATCTTCTCCGATCCTGAAGAGGTAAGGATCATCAAAGAAGTAATGCTTCAGGTCGGAGAAGAACTTGTGCTGGGCGTGAGTGGTCATCCCCTTTGGAAAATGTTTGCCCACCAGATAATTGGCAAAGTTAGAATACCAAGGGGGGATGCTCTCCACCAAGCACATCGTCAACAATCGCTCATCCGGGAAAGATTCATTTATCTCTTCCACGAAGTTGTCTATCGAAGGCACTTCCAACAATGAAATATCATCTGCAGCAACATTTTCGGGGCCCTTCTTATCCCGGATCTCAATGTCGAATTCCTGCAGAAGCAGGATCCAACAGAGGAGTCTAGGCTTGCCATCAGCCTTGCTCATCAGGTAGCGGATAGTATAGTGATCTGTGTAGACCACCATATGAGAGACCACGAGATAGGGTCGGAACTCGTCGAAGGCATACACCACGGCAAGCAGCTCCTTCTCGGTGGTGGTGTAGTTCTCTTGGGCATCATTTAAGGTCTTCGACCCAAAACAACTCCAACTGCATAGTCACTCAAATCGCACATCAACTCAAATGGAAGAGACCAATCCGGAGTCACCATGATGGGTGCATGGGTAAGCTTCTCTTTCAAGGTCTTTCTTTAGCAGCTTGGTCAACGGCATGGCAATCTTCAAGAAATCCTTGATGAAGCACTGGTATAAGCATGCACGACCGAGAAAGTTGCGGATCTCCTTCACAGAAACAAGGGGAGGTAAGTTGATGATCGTCTCTATCTTGGCATGATCTACCTCAATAACTTTCTTGGAAATCTTGTGCCCGAGCACAATTCCTTCGCGAACCATGAAGTGGCACTTCTCCCAACTAAGTGCCAAATTTGTCTCCTCGCACCTCTTCAGGACAAGTTCTAGGTTATGGAGACAGTGTGACAATGAGTCTCTATAAACTGAAAAGTCATCCATGAAGACCTCCATAATCTCTCCAACCAGTCGGTCAATGATAGCCAACATGCACCGCTAAAATGTCATCGGTGCGTTGCAGAGACCAAATGGAATCCGCCGGTAAGAAAATGTGTCGAAAGGGCAGGTGAAAGTGGTCTTCTCCTGGTCCTCCATTGTGATCGAGATCTGAAAGTACTTGGACATGCCATCCAGGAAGCAATAAAACTAGTGTCCCACCAGTCTCTCTAGCATTTGGTTAATGAAAGGGAGCTGGAAGTGTTCCTTCCTGGTGGCATCATTTAGGCACCTGTAGTCGATGCAGACATGCCAGCCGGTCACAAATCGCATTGGGATCAGCTTGTTCTTCTCGTTCAAGACCACCATAATCTCGCATTTCCTCGAGACCACCTGAGTGGGGCTTACCCACTTGCTATCAGATATAACAAAGATGATCCTTGCATTCATAAGCTTCATGATCTCTGCCCGGACCATACCTCCAAGTTAGGAGCCAATCTCCGCTGCGATTGCCTGACAGGCTTAACTCATTCTCTGTCAAAATTCTGTGGGAGCCAAAGAATGGGCTAATGCCTATGATGTCAGTAATCTTCCACGCCATGGCCCTGGCGTAGTTCTTCAACAGAGCAGCCAGATTGCTCTTTTGGTCGGAGGCCAGTTCCGAGCTGATAATTATGGGGAGCTTATTCCCCTTCCGGAGAGATGCATACTTCAGGTGAGAGGGTAGGGGCTTAAGCTCCAGCTCTGGTAGCTCCTCCAAGGATGTGGCGATTCAGGGCGAGATAGAGATCGACTTGAAAGGCTTTTCTCGCCCCACGATCGTGCTTCCCTCTAGCTCCGCGAGTTGCTCCTCCAACTTGAGCTACTGTGATGCATGTTCCCCTAGAAAAAGATAATGCTCGAGGAAATCATTAATACCCGCACTCGTGATGGCGAGTGTGGTTCAAAATCAGCAATCACATCACAATAATCTAAATCTTCATGGATTGTGGTGCCCTCATATTATCATAAACAAAGAAGGTGAATTGTTCACCCCCAGCCCACAAACTCAGTTTACCATCATTCACATCAATAAGCGCTTGTGTGGTGGGGAGAAAATGCAATATCAAGAATCACAAAATCAATAGGATATGAGAATGGCCCTACTTCGACTATCAAGTCATATGCAATACCCCAAGGATGTATAATAGATCGATCAGCCAATTTAATGCTCATCCTAATACTACTAGGTTCATCTATGCCTATTCTCTTAAACATTTTATATGGGATGACGATTATGATAGCGCCTAAATCAGCCAAGCACTTTCCTACATGCAAGCACCCTATCATACAATGGGATGGTAAAACTTCCTGGGTCTTTGTGCTTCTCCGATAGCTTGTTATGCATGATGGCAGAACACTCGTTATTCAACATCACCGTCGAGAGCTCCCCAAGCTTCCTCTTATTGGTGAGGAGATCCTTCATGAACTTCACGTACTTAGGCATCTTTGATAGTGCCTCTACGAAAGGCATGTTGATATTCACCTACTTCAGCATTGCCATGAACTTGGCAAACTCAGTCTCCAGTCGGTCTTTGTGCAACCGAGTAGGAAAGGGAAGTTGAGATACATACTTCTTCAACACTAGTTGTGGCTTGGTAGCAGGAACCTCAACCTCCTTATCCATTTCTTCCTCATTGCTGGAAGTGCTGAAGCTGGTCTTTGTTCCTCCTACCTAGTCTTGACGAGAACATTTACAGTCACCTTCCCGCTCCTGGTGGTAATGTCACTAAAGTGGGCATCCGAGCCTCTAGGGTCTTTGGGATTAGGAATTGTATGACCAGGTAATGTACCCAAAGCCCTCTGCGCCACAACTTTATGGACATTTCCAAGCTGGAGTTGGATGTCCTTCAGAATAGCTTGTGTGTTTCGCTTACCAGCTTCAAGAGACTTCTAACCAGATTTAGATCCAGGAATTATCCTGAGGCCTTCTACATGAACGGCTCCATGTTGTTGAATTTTCGGGCACTGGAGTTGGCAAGGGAACCCACGATGTCGCGCAGCTCGGCCATTAGATCTCGCGGTACAAGTGCTGTTGGGGCTGCACTCGACTATTTAAACTATAGTGGTTGTTGTTGAGGAAGAGATTGCCCATGTCTGGGCGGATAAAGAGGTTGTTGCGGCTGCTAGAAATAGCCCTGGCCGGCCTGGTACGGCGATTTCTGGAAGCTTGGGGGTCCATGCGAACTCCAAGAATAGTTAGGTTCTTGTGCGACCCCTCGTTATAATTGTTTTTGTAGGGGTCGAAGCGCCTAACATTGCCGATGAAGTCCAGCTCCTTTTGAGGTGTAGTAGATTCCCTCATTGCTTGGCAGACTTCAACCATGTGGTGGCTGCTCTCGTACCACTAGCAATACATCGACTTTTACTGCCCTATATTGCGAACCATTAAATTTATATCGATCGTCATGGCCAGTTTAGTAACCACCTACACCAAGTCATATGACTGGGTGTCTACAACATGAACACCACGGCTAGGTGCTCGCCGAGACCTCCTTGCAGAACCCTAATCATAACCCTACTCCGCAATTTCTTCAAAGAGCTGGTTCAACTGCGGTAGCGTCTTGGTAAGCATGTTACCACCATAGACCTAGTCAATCAACTGCTTATCTTTAGGAAAGAGAGCCCAATAGAAGTTTTCCACCTTGAAGGTGCCATATAAACCATGGTTGGGGCACTTTAGGAAAAGACGTGAGTATCTCTCCCAAGCATCCCGGATGGACTCATCCTCCTCTTGGAAAAAATGGGTAATCTCCTTATGCAGGTCCGCTGTTTTAGAAGGATGATGATAGCGAATCAGGATTTGTTGGCCAAGTTGCTGAATGTGGTGATTGAGCCCGAAGGACGATTGTCCAGCCACAGTTTGCCCTGCCCCTCCAGAGTAAATGGGAAGTAGCATAGCCCCATTGATCTTGATACCATTGATCAGCTCGGGGAATCGCCACAGGTGCTCGCGGGGACATTTACCTGTCTTCCAATGGAGAACCACTGAACCCCTCAACATTGTGATAATAGAGGTATTCACGTCAAAGTTGTTGGCAGCAACTTGAGGGTGTTGAATGCTTGACCTCATGTCCTCAGCCTTGGCGATCCAGTATTTCCTCATAGTGCGCTCCTAGGCCTGTGCGATGTTCAGTTGAGCCAAAACTTCCTTCACAACCAGTCACGCCTTTAGAGCTCTCTTGAAATTGTGGTAGGTCCTTTCAAGCTCTATCTCTAACGGATGTAGATCTCCCGACTGGCTACGGGTCATGCACTACCTACACACAGACTGCAGACACAACCCGTGAAGGCAAACAGAAGGAGGAAAACAAATGTAGAAAAATAAGTTGTCATTTGGTTTTGGTGGTAGTTAAAATGATGCATTGTCATCAATACATGCATAATAATATACATGTATATGAGTGTAGACACCACATTTTGTCCGGATTTCGATCTCTTAGATATTGAACTTTTTCAGCAATCTAAAGTGCGGCGTGATTGGAATTATCTGCAAACAACGGCCAAGTTGAGAATTGAGAAGTATCACAGTTTGGGTTTTCGTATTAGAGGATTTGATCAATGAGAAGATTTGTCCAATATTGGAAGCCAATGACGAAAAGGATTCGTACACAAATTTGAAGTATTACAAACGACACTACAAAATTTGGATTTGCATACACTACTCAACAATCCCTAATACAATGGGCTATGTTTTGATTTATATCCAAGCTTGGCCCATCACAAGGAAGCCCAGCTCAGCAGCCTGCGAAACAAAGAAGAAATGAAAATCAACACAGTTTCACTCCACAGTTCAAAGACAGATCAAGCCTAGAGGTAGACGCAAATTCAAATTCGTCCAAGCCCATTTCAAGCTCAATCCAAGACCAGGTCGGCCCACAAGACTCTAGTCTGGCCCAACTCGGCACCTTATCCAAACCAGTCTCAGCCAATCTTATCTAAGATTTCGACCTCCAAGGAAGGATAGCGGTTTTGCAGAGCCAACCTCAAAGGCAACCAATTACACGATGACACGTGGCACGTTCATTTGGCTATAATAGAGCTATTTGGGCTCTTTGTTTCAAGGGGGGTTCTGGATGAAATAAAAAGAGGGAAAACGTTGTAGAAAGAAAGAGTTGTAGTTACTTTCATTTTCAAAGAAAATCGAAGGCGTGTTCATGGAGTAGAGGATTATGGAGGATTAGGACAAGGATCTCATGTAAACCAGTTCATCCTTTTCTAATAACATTCCATTTCGTTCAAGTTTCTTTATTATCGTGCTACTACTGATTTCCATAGAATCATTTATATCTAAGCACTTCTTATTACTGTGTTTCCATCTACCTTGAGAGTATATACTATCATTATAATACATGATCTATTCATGTTAATTATACGCTATACACTACACGTCGGATTTAGTTACTTGCTTTCCATCTATTGCTATGTGATGTGATAATCCTTTTAAAGTTTATTTAGATTATTTGCTTTATTTGGTTCAATCGCTTTACACTTATAGATCTACCACTTATGACCTATCTTCATTCTTCTTCTGTCAAGAATACCAAACACATTAAACAAATAGAAATTCCAGATCCATCATACCATAACCACAAAGTCTGCAATATGGAACTCACCAAAACAGAAAATACCATAGCCAAACCCAATCATTGAAATCCCACAAAAATCGCCAAAGTCAATAGAAGTAATCTAAAGCTCATTTTCTTTTTTTGAAATCTTATGGACTGGGCAAGTAGATCCATATCTAAAATCACCATAACATGATTTCATAAACCCGCAATAGTTTTCGAATAAACTAAATCACAAAGGCGGCAATCATAAATTGACAAGGTTTCTTCTAAATTAGTTTGCTTTTATGAAATTAAGTTGCAAAATAAGAACCTAAAAACACAGGAAAAATAACCATTTTCCCCCAAAAACCAAGATCTGGTAGCTACTCTAGAATCCATAAACCATAAAATTCATTGTAGTTTAATCTCTCGGGTTCAGAGGAACCTCACCTAGGTCTCTGTCCACTTTCAACCATAGCCGAAACAAACATTAATACTTCTCAATTTGTATTTGTGTTCTTAGAAAGCTAATCACAGTTTATTGAAAGTAGATCCAGAATACGCATGCACAACCACTTATCCTAAAATCCAGGTCTGTAAAGTTTTTCAAATCCCCCACTAATAATCTAGTTTTGAGATTAAATTTCCCTAACCATAATAAACCGAGATTAAGAGAACCTCACCTAGATCCATCCATTTCCATGACCTGCATCAACACAAGAGTAGAGGTCAGATCCGACCCAGATCCAAATTAACAAAATAAAAATTATAGAAGCAAAGATCTCACCCTCCATCATCAGCGACCCCTTTTCGTTCCCCTCGCACAAAACCGAAAACCAGAAAAAAATATCAGAAATCCATACCATTCAGAAAATCGAACCAAATTCCACATGCAAACCAAAAGTTTACCTAGATCACCTCGTTCTTTTCTCGTCTGGTTGTCGATCATCATCGTTGACGGGGTAAACTCCCATTGCTGGCAACCCCGCTCTCCACCACTCGTCGAATCCCAAAGATAACCCAAAAAAAATCAAAACGAGAAGGTCATAAATTAATCCAATACAAAAATACCAATAGGAAAATTAAAGTTCGATCCTAGAATCAACAAAAAAAAGCGTGCATGCCAAGAAAATCTTACAAGAGGGTAAGATTCACCCCTCGTTGTCGTCGTTTTGGCGAGGAATGTCAGATCGAGATTGGGGTTGAACAGATCAAGAGGCCCCTCTTGGCTTTGGGTCGGATTTCCGCAAACAAAAACAAGAAAAGGGATTAGAATCTCAAAAAACCTAAAATCAGAATCTGAAAATAGTAAAAATCGTACATGCAAAACGAAAACGAACCTTAAACTTCAAGAGCGTCGTCGTTGTCATCGCCGATCATGTGTAAATTTAGTCGAACACGAAATTCTTCTGGCAAGTTTAACCAGTTGGGCTGCTGGCTCATCATGTGTAAATTTAGTCATTCTCTTATCTTTTATCATTAAGATTCTTAATATGAAATTTCGAATGCAGATTAAGATTAACAAAATCCTTAATGCGAAAATCACGATCTGTGGAACGTGATTACTGATAATGTCGTATTTGCACATGTTTGCACCCTCGTTTCTTGATAATTTTGGCTTGAGTTTTTGCTTTCTTGGACTATTTTACGCTAGGTTGTGTTCCTTTGTCACATTTCAGGTCCTAGCATGTAAATTAAAGCATAGGCGCAAGTTTCAAGTCAATCGGAGATCATTTGGCAATTCGGGAGAAGAAACACGAGCATGACCTGAGGAATAATGGATTTCTACCTCATATTATGGACAAATTATCATGGAAGTTTGTTACGAAAAGAAAGAGGACGAGACTACGAGCGTCTGGGTTCAAACGGTGACTGATTCGGAGTCTGGACGAGGGAGAAACGAAGCATTAAACAGGAGCGGAGGAAGAATTACGGGCAAGAGAGTTACGACCGTATTTGCCCCTCCCATGCCCGTATTTTCACTGCCGAGAGGAGCTTTGGGTGCGCTGAAAGTTAACCAAAATGCGTGTTTTGAGCAAAATACGGCATGGAAGAATTATGACCGTAATTCACCCCGTAATTCGTCCAGATTCGAGTTTTTGAGGCAGATTCGAGCCAAAGGAGAGAGGGTCGACTTTTTGGAGCAAAAATAGAGTTTTAGAGAGAGAAAGTGCGAAGAACAAACCCTAGGAGCTATTTGGAGTGGATTTCTCATCATTGAAGCCCAGATTGCATCCCAAGGAGTGGAGATTGACATCCCAGAGCAGATTCTTCCCATTGTTATGAGTATGACTGCTTTGTATTCTGTTTCCCTCTCTCTCTCTATGGAGTAGAACTCTCTCTCACTTGGGTATGAAGAACCCTAGTTCCATGTGTTAGGAATCTTGATTGTAATTACGTTTGGATTGTGATATTGCTTGATTGTAATCGATTGAAGTGTTTTGAATGAGTCAATTGAAGTTTGATCACCTTTTATTGATTTCTGCTGCAACCTGAGATAGATAGAATCTGATTAGGTTGTTAGAGCTTCTTCAATTGGTAGTAGTGAATCGAGTATACGAGAGCTAGTCGATTCACTGCTTTGTACTGGAATCTAATTCCAGTAGTGGAGTTTTGTGTTCATAGCCTCGGCTTTCTATCCTGGTGAAGACTAGTCGTCTGCCGGGTAGTTGGACTGAGAGGGCTTGGTCAGCTTAAGAGATTCCAAGCTACTGTCGGATCTTCCGCAGTATAATCAGCAGTAAAGCAACCAAAAGTAATTACAACTGGAACCTAACTAAGGAGCTAGGGGGACTCATTCCCGAGTGACTCTTCCTTGACTTCAGAAAACCGAACCATTTCCTGCTTTCTTACTGCTTTTATTTAAATCAGCAATCACTCGACTTAGTTGGCTAGATAATAGATAATCACGGAGTAGGCAGTAGATCTAGACCCCGGGTTGATAATTAGAACTTGCCACTTTACTGCATTCCCGGACTGCGATTACACTTGGTCGCAGTTTGGTGTTGTGTTTTAGCGTGTCAAGTTCTTGGCGCCGTTGCCGGGGACTTTCTAGATTATTAGGAAAGGCAAAAGTTTGTTACTTTAGCGTTTTTTTCACCCTTGCTTTTCACTTGGGTGTTTTTGTTTTTGTTGGTGCAAATCTGAATCATGGATCCTAATGGTTTCTCCAACCAGTGGGGGTATCTACCACCATCTGAGTGGTATTACCCAGAGACTTCCTGGAGCAACCAAGGAAGAGAAGACTATGGAGTCGGATTTCAGTACCAACCCCCTACTACGAAGAACAATCAGACCCCTGGGTATTTCAAGAACAATCTCCTTATCAAGAAGAATTCCTCCCACAACTAGAAGGGCCATCAGATCTTGAGTTAGCCACAGCCTTCACGGGCCATCCGGCAGAGCCATGCTACACTCCACAGCCAGATCCAAACTATCACTTGAGGCTTCTCGTGGAGCAGATTGCTTGAGTACCTGAGAGACCCTTTCCCGAGATGGATCCTCATATCCAGGCCATTGCCCAAACTGACTTTTCCTTCCCCCGTGAAACAGAGGATACCCTTCGGAGCATAAAGAAGCACATAGAGGTCATTGAGAAAGCTTGTTCACAGTTTTCTCAAGACAACCTTTATGATGCCATACAAGTAGAGGAGGAGGAAGAAAAAGGCAATCATGAGGATGTTGAGGAGCATACAAAAGTTGTCACAGAAAGCTCCCATGATAATCATGATCAAGTGTATCCTCTGGTGGTAGATCACAACTTTCACCATTTTCGCTCTGACATTCTGGGCCCGAGCGAGGAGATGCAAGCTGAACTTATTGAGAACCTTGCATGGCGACTTGCTCTCCAATACGTGCTGGAAGAAGAAGAGCAAGAAAGGGTGCAGAAAGAAGTTGTGGAGGGTGAAAAAAGTGAAGCAGAAGGAGTTCTTGATCTTTTCTCAGGGGTGATACCACATGAAGAAGGAAGGGGGGTTGCAGAAGCAATTGGCGTCCAGACCAAAGATGAAGTTGAGGTGGAAGAGGCTTGCACCGGCCATGAGTTACATGTGCTATCTCCACCAAACTTCGAGGAATTGCTTAGCAAGGACCCATTTGCAGTGTCTCTTTGCCAGACCAAGGCCACATTGACATCGGTCCCTGTTGGTGGACGTGATGGTGTCCATTCAATGTTGTCATATCTGGTTTGCAGCAATGAGACGAGAGAAGAGAAAAAGATGTTTCGAGGGTGGAGACTTCATCTGCATCAAGTGCACGAGCTTCCATCACCTGTCATACCACATGCTCGTGACTTGAGACTCCACCTCATCGACGAGAACCTCACTTCAAAGTGGTTCTTGGGTGGACCGAAACTTAGGAGCCATCGTCCGGCTCACAACGTGAAAGAAGCGCTTGTTGGGAGGCAACCTAACCAGTCTGTTTGCATTTCTTTCTCTATTTCTCCTCGGTTGAGTCAGTTTTGTTCTTTAATTTTAGAGTCAGTAACTCAAGCTTTGTGAGATTTTGTGGGGTGTTTGTGTTCCGACTACGCTCTCCTCCTAGAATGCACCGCCTGCCCCGTCCACCATCATTCACCCTTGATCTAGTAACTTCGTTCTACCCTCCTTATCTTTCCTCCATTGAGGACAATGTTGTGCTTAAGTGTGGGGGGGATGTTCGATTATGTATGCGTGTGAATGTTTGGCTATATGTGTGTGCTTGGAGCCTAGTCCACTGTCCAAATCTTGAGATTTAAGGGCTCCAAGTACTGTTGTTTGCTTGATCGTATTGGCATTGTGGGTTTAATTGGTGAATCGAATGGCTTTCGAATTATTGCATGACAACTTGATTGTAACTAGGACAACCTATAATGATGACTCAGACGTGCAGTATAGTTGTGTAGGGGTTCATTTTTTCAACTGTTTGCTTACCAACTATGACTTGGATTGATCACTTGTTCTTGACGGTCGTTTATGCATCTAGTTCAGGGAATCAGAATGAGAGATAGAGCATATAGGTAGCCATGTGAGATTTGAGCCTACTCGTTTCTTTCTTGTGCGATAGATCCCTCTTCAATGATGTGTAGCATTCACGTTGTCATTAGCTAAGATGATGGAGGCATAGGAATATCCCACGACCAAATTGACTGTCCTGATGTGTCATATCCCCTAGTCAGCCCTTTTGAGCCATGTGTTATCCTTTCTTTCGGTCTACAATGGAAAATCACCCTTTTGCATCTCTTAGAAGGTTCCACATAATGGTTTTTACATGTTCTCTGTTGTTTCTGCTAAATATAATGTGAGAGTTGGAGGTAGTTCTTAAAAAGTTGGGCATGTATTTGAAAAATGTGCAGAGGTGATGGTTCTCTCAAGAAATGAAAAAAAGAAAAAAAATGAATGAATGAAAGCAAAAGAGAGCCACCACAAAAATCTGAATAGTGCCCATTAAGTAGTGTTTCTTAGCAGTCTGGCTTGGAAATGCTAACATTTATATGACCTCCTTAGCTCTTGTGCTCTAGAGAATTTGAGTAATGCAGAATGGAAGAAAGGAAATACTGGTTTGATTGGTTGTGATTGTGTTGGATTTGGAACTTTGGAACCTTGTGCTATGAATATTTCCACCACAAAAAGGCCTTTTCCCCATGTCCAAGACCCTAGCTAGTCATCTGAACCTGTGTCTAAGACCTCTGGATTAGTTAGTAGTGACAGCCCATATGTGAACTCTAACATTTAGAGGCTGCCTTCATGGTGAAGAGACGTTAGAGATTGAGAGAATAAGCATGGGCATTTTTCGCATCAAATTGTCCTGACCCCACTGGTCGAGAGTGAGCGATTCATTTTCTCATATTATCTATACTCTTTACCCCGGTGAGGACCTAGATTGCTCGGTCTCAATTCTGATATCTTGAGTTTTGTGCATGAGGTGACTGTCTTGAGTAAGTGGTTGAGTCAAGTCTATGTTGGTTGATAAACAGAAGGGAGACTCCTGCTTTACTCGATTTTGCTGCACTCGAATGTTGTCTGTGGTGGTTGTCCATGTTGCGGTTGAAGTTGTTCATGTGTTGATGTCTCAAAGCCAGTATGATTCCTGTGTTTTGTGCCGATATGATATGTCCCCAAGAGTTGCATGATTGAAATGTGTTGAGCTTTCCTTGTATCTGACTTGGTTTGCTTGGGGACAAGCAAACGGTTAAGTGTGGGGGAATTTGATAACGTCGTATTTGCACATGTTTGCACCCTTGTTTCTTGATAATTTTGGCTTGATTTTTTGCTTTCTTGGACTATTTTACGCTAGGTTGTGTTCCTTTGTCACATTTCAGGTCCTAGCATGTAAATTGAAGCATAAGCGCAAGTTTCAAGTCAATCGGAGATCATTAGGCAATTCGGGAGAAGAAACACGAGCATGACCTGAAGAATGATGGATTTCTACCTCATATTATGGACAAATTATCATGGAAGTTTGTTATGAAAAGAAAAAGAACGAGACTACGAGCGTCTGGGTTCAAACGGTGACTGATTCGGAGTCCAGACGAGGGAGAAACGAAGCATTAAACAGGAGCGGAGGAAGAATTACGGACAGGAGAATTACGACCGTATTTTGCCCCTCCCATGCCCGTATTTTCACTGCAGAGAGGAGCTTTGGGTGCGCTGAAAGTTAACCAAAATGCGTGTTTTGGGCAAAATACGGGCATGGAAGAATTACGACCGTAATTCAGCCCGTAATTCGCCCAGAATCGGGTTTTTGAGGCAGATTCAAGCCAAAGGAGAGAGGGTCGACTTTTTGGAGCAAAAATAGAGTTTTAGAGAGAGAAAGTGCGAAGAACAAACCCTAGGAGCTATTTGGAGTGGATTTCTCATCATTGAAGCCCATATTGCATCTCTAGGAGTGAAGATTAAATCGTAAACTAAATTTTTTATCTTTAAACGAACGTCAGTGGCCGTATAATTAAATCGTAAACTAATACAATAAAATTATTTAATGGTCTAGTGGGACCTCAAAAATATAAAATTATTACTAAAAATACACCCAACCCATTTAAACTTACCAAACTTAAGTAGTGCCGATTTTGGGCGTTGTGGGGGTGTTGCTTAACTTCCCTACATGTAACCGTACTCCCGAACCCATATCTCTAAATCGCAGACCAAGCCTCGGTTCTGACCCTAAGGTTAGAGCCGATCGATGAGTGTTCGATCCACTCCAAGAAAGATCGAAGGTGACTCCAAAAACCGAACGCGACCCCGACCCCGGAGGGACGGTTGCGACAGATGGTGACTCCGCTGGGACTTCGAGAGTCGAGCTACATTATTAAGTTTGATAATTTCTCTAACCTTCTTTTATATGTTGGGTGTTTACTTCTTATTTGCGTAAATATACTTTCGCAATATTAAATTTTGCATTCATGTATTAAAGCTCTGTAACCGAGCTATCCCTTTAGAGTATCGAAAGGAGTACCGTGACATCCATAGTAGTGGTACCACACAAAACTTACTAACCAAGTTGAAATCGGATCCCAGGATGGTCTCGAGGTATCCAGCCAACTCGAAAGAGTTATGGCAAGATACAACTTGGGAGCCAAATCCCTTGTAATTTCTCTGCCAGCATATAGTAAGCATAGAGGCCTCCGTAAACCGTCCAAAACAATCCCGAAACCACCCTAAAACCATGTCGTTATGCCTCTCGAAATCCCTAGGTCTACCTGAATAGAGTAATGATATAATGATATGTATTTGCTTATCAAAATGTATTGTTTACTTACGATATAATGATATGTGTTTTATCTTTTACTCGTAAAACTATATGATTGTATGAATGAAAAACATTTTCAAAGTTCATAAACATCATTCTATCATAAAATTTTCGTCACTCATTCATAATTGATCATATAAAGATTTAAAAAAACTCGCATGCATCAAGTAAAAATAAACTCGCATTCATACATCATTAACATTTGCATAAGCATCATGCATCATGCATATACATCCATAATAAAAATGAAAAATAATTTGTCAATTTTAAGATGGTTCAGGGTTCCTAAAATCATCCATCCACGTGGAAAGAGCCAAGTCGTTATGTATTTGACAAGATCCAAAGTTGAGCTTGTCATGGATGCATTCCAAAATAAGATGGGCGATGTTGAAGGAAAGTTAGCCGGATTTGATGAAAAGCTATATGGATTCGATCAAAAGCTAGCAGGTGTCGACGAGGTGAGAAATAAACTAAATTTGTTAATAGGAATGATGTCAGAAAAGAAGAAAGAGGTAGCAAGCAATGACGAAGAAATGTCACTTGACAATGATGATAATGGCAAGCCACCTGAGTGGGGAAATTCGGGCAAAAAATTCATCATTATACCCGAGAAGCTTGATAAAGACAACATTGGATCATTGAAATGTGATGACCCGCAAGGGAGACAGAAGTTAGAAGAAACTGTGTTTGATGTCATATCCAAAGAAAGATTTGAACAACTCGACGAACGAATAAGAGCTATAGAAGGAACGGAGTCATACGTTCCCATAGACGCATCGGAACTATGTTTGGTCCCAGATGTGATAATACCTCACAAATTCAAAATGCCAGAATTCGAGAAATACAAAGGTGCTACTTGCCTCAGAAGCCACTGGGTTATGTATTGCAACAAGATGACCAATCATATCCGTGATGAAAAATTGATGATACACTGCTTCCAGAATAGCTTACATGGTTCAGCTGTAAGGTGGTATGTGCAACTCGAAAGGTGAAGAAATGGCAAGATCTGGTTGATGCATTCTTAAGACACTATAAGCATACCAAGATGTAACTCCAGATAGGGAGGATTTGCGTAATATGGAAAAATAAGAGAAAGAATCTTTCCTTGAATACGCCCACAAATGGCAAACAAAAGCCATAGATGTTCCACCTCCTCTATCAGAGAAAGAAATGGTATGAATCTTCTTCGACACACTCAAGCCTCCCTACTACAACAACATGGTAGGAATTACCACTACAAACGGGTTGTGGGACTTACTAGTTTCCCCTTTCTATGTTATCTGAAGTCATTACCAAAAGCAAAAAGGCAATATTTCTGCCAACCAATATCCACAAACAACTTACGTGATAAGAAAACCCATGTAGTCACTACAACTGCACAAAAAGAACTCCTCAATATACCATTTTGGGATGAACCAAGAACTCATTTGCTTACTGCTCATTCTTGTCTCTCAAAATCAAAATTCCAAGAGAAGGGGGCAATACAAGTTATAGATACCCTCTCTGAAAATTGCCAATATATCCAAGAAAAAGGAAGACTTCCTTGATGAGAGAACCCACAAACATGATACGGGTCCCCTATTTCCATCAATTAGCCACATATGTTGGGAGCAAGCCAAAAATTTCCCGAAAAATGTCTTCATCTGACCAAACTCCCTCAAAGATTTTCCTTCTATCTTGTCTCAACCCTGCATTACAAGAAAATAAGATTCCAGAACAAGAAGATCCTCATGACCGAAGTCAAAATCAGCCAACAACAACTTTTCATGAAAAATCATATACCTCCATGACAAGACCGTATGAAGGTCATCTAAATCAATCACACAAAGCTCTCATGTTGAGAAAAACCTTAACCCCAAGCTCATCAGATCATCAACTTAGACGGAAGCATCTTCAGTGACAGGAATCTTAATGGTAGCCGAAGTGTCCTAAACTTAAACATCCATTGGAACGAGAGAAAGCAAAAAAAAAAAAAAAGGTTAATGTCAACAGTGAGAGAATATGGATATTCTCATGGCTTGATTTGCACTCTTCTTGTCGAAACAAAAACAATTTTGAGCATAATGAAAACAAAATTTGTGGCAAAAGTCACATAAAAAATGTATTTGCTCAATTTGCACACACTTCCTTAAACAAGAGCTTCATAATCTAAAAATGAGTTTTCACTATGCTATTTCAACAAGGTTCTTTTCAAACATTGTTGCATTCATCCCAAGTCGAGGATGATAGAATCACTCTGTTCCGGAAAATGGAGAATGAATAACATATCTTTGGGGGCAAAACGGGGGCAACTTAGAAGAAAGTTCAAGCTATTAAGTAATCAGTCTACTCAACTTTTCAACTCCCCAATTTATGAAGAAATTTTGGGAAACTTGAAGACGCTCAAGTTTCATGGGACCAGGTGGTCAACTAAATTATTCGTCAATGACAGCCTCACAAAAAGAAGCACAATATACTCTGTCACCAAGAAAGACAATCTCATAAAATACCCGTGCGACCTACATTGGGCATCAAGAAAGGAAAGACAGCACAATATGATACCGCAGGACTCCTTATATCCCATATTGAACCAATCAAAAGAGTAATTTGAGGAGCCAATCGTGACAAGATATACCTCATCACAAGAAATGCCACCATGGGCAGGCCCCTGGTCAAACAGATTATTACAAACCCTATGCCTAGGAGGTGGGGTTTCCCAGTTAGCATGCATCAAAGCCACAAACTACCCAATATCCTAACCGCTGCACCATAGAGGCGAGCACTCAAGAGCTCACGCTATCGAGTTTCGAGCACAACTAAGGATCAAGTCTTCCAAAGACCATGACGAAATTCCTAGTGGATGATTAATTTAAAGAAACCTAGGACCAACAACAAAAACAATATATTTTTCGCTTAACATTCATACACATTATCATTCGTCATAACATATCATACAATCATTTCTAAAAACATGTCCATCTTTACTTTAGACATGCATCAAAGGTTTCATCAGAAAACAATAATTGCATGTTGACTTATCAAAGTCTACCAAGAACCCAAAAAGTATCGCATCTAATTTCATACTAGAAAACCATAAATACGTCCCCGTGTTGGCAAACGCTATATAAATATGTACCCACGTTGCCGAATGTTATATAAACATGTCCCCACGTTAACGAGCGCTATATAAACACGTCCACGAGTTGGCGAACGCTATATAAATACGTACCAGCGTTGGCGAACGCTATATAAACACGTCCTCGCGTTAACGAGCGCTATATAAACACGTCCTCGCGTTGACGAACGTTATAGAAATACATCCCCCCATTGGCGAATACTAAATAAATAAATAAAAATGTAATTTCTCACGTTGGCAAACGCTATATAAAAATGTAAACCTGCATTTGCAAAACCTATATAAAAATGTAGTTTCTCGCGTTGGCACACGCTATATAAAAATGTAATTTCTAGCATTGGCGAATACTATATAAAAAATATAATTTCTCGCGTTGGCAAACTCTATATAAAAATGTAAACCTGCGTTGTCGAACGCTATATGAAATTTTTTGCGTTGGCGAACGCTATAGAAAAACTTAAACTCGTCGCAATCAACATTCACAATTCAATCACACACAAATACTAGCAGTTCTCGCTACACTCAAGCATCACTCTTTTCGTAATACAATACAATCACCATTAGAGTTTTACAAAATGTGGTGTCTTTATAAGAACTTTGTATAACTCTTTATACAAAGAGATATACAAAGGGGGGCAACTGTAGACACCACATTTTGTCTAGATTTCGACCTCTTGTATATTGAACTTTTTCAGCAATCTATAGTGCGACGTGATTGGAATTATCTGCAAACAACGGTCAAGTTGAGAATTGAGAAGTATCACAGCTTCGGTTTTTGTATTAGAGGATTTGATCAATGAGAAGATTTTTCCAATGTTGGAAGCCAAGGACGAAAAGGATTCGTTCACAAATTTGAAGTCTATTACAAACGTTTAACGACACTACAAAATTTGGATTTGCATACACTACTCAACAATCCCTAATACAATGGGCTAAGTTTTTATTTGTATCCAAACTTGGCCCATCACAAGGAAGCCCAGATCAGCAGCCTGCGAAACAAAGAAGAAATGAAAATCAGCCCAGTTTCAGTCCACAGCTCAAAGACAGATCAAGCCCAGAGCTAGACCCAAATTCAAATCCTTCAAAGCCCATTTCAAGCTCAGTCCAAGTCTAGGTCGGCCCACAAGGCTATAGACTAGTCTGGCCTAACTCGGCATCTTATCCAAACTAGTCTCAGCCAATCTTATCTACGATTTCGACCTTCAAGGAAGGATAGCAGCTTTGTAGAGACAGCCTCAAGGGGAACCAATTACACGATAACACGTGGCACGTTCATTTGGCTATAATAGAGCTCTTTGGGCAATTTTTTCAGGGGGGTTCTGGATGAAAACAAAAGAGAGGGGAAACGCTGTAGAAATAAAGAGCTATAGTAACTTTTTCTAATAACATTCCATTTCGTTCAAGTTTCTTTATTATTGTACTACTACTGATTTCCATAAAATCATTTATATCTAAGCACTTCTTATTACTGTTTTCCATCTACCTTGAGAGTATATACGATCTTTATAATACATGATCTATTCATGTTGATTATACGCTATGCACTACATCGTCGGATTTAGTTACTTGCTTTCCATCTATAGCTATGTGATGTGATAATCCTTTTAAAGTTTATTCAGATTCTTTGCTTCATTTGGTTCAATCGTCTTTCACTTATAAATCTACCACTTATGACCTATCTTCATTCTTCTTCTGTCATGAATACCAAACACATTAAACAAATAGAAATTCCAGATCCATCATACCATAACCACAAAGTCTGCAATATGGAACTCACCAAAACAGAAAATACCATAGCCAAACCCAATTATTAGAATCCCACAAAAATTGCCAAAGTCAATAGAAGTAATCTAAAACTCTTTTTGTTTTTTTTTTTTTTTGAAATCTTATGGATTGGGCAAGTAGATCCATATCTAAAATCACCATAACACGATTTCATAAACCCACAACAGTTTTCGAATAAACTAAATCACAAAGGCGGCGATCATTAATGAGCAAGGTTTCTTATAAAGTAGTTTGTTTTTACGAAATTAAGTTGCAAATTAAGAGCCTAAAAACCCAAAAAATAACCATTTTCCCCAAAAACCAAGATCTGGTAGCTACTCTAGAATCCATAAACCATAAAATTCTTTGTAGTTTAATCTCTCGGGTTCAGAGGAACCTCACCTAGGTCTCTATCCACTTTCAACCATAGCCGAAACAAACATTAATACTTCTCGATTTGTATTTGCGTTTTTAGAAAGCTAATCACAATTTATCGAAAGCAGATCCAGAATATGCATGCACAACCATATTTCCTAATATAATCTGTAAAGTATTTCAAATCCCCCACTAATAATCTAATTTTGAGATTAAATTTCCCTAACCATACTAAACCGAGATTAAGAGAACCTCACCTAGATCCGTCCATTTCCATGACCTGCATCAAAACAAGAGTAGAGGTCAGATCCGAACCAGATCCAAATTAACAAAATAAAAATTACAGAAGCAAAGATCTCACCCTCCATCATCAGCGACCCCTTTTCGTTCCCCTCGCACAAAACCGAAAACCAGAAAAAAAATATCAGAAATCCACACCTTTCAGAAAATCGAACCAAATTCCACATGCAAACCAAAAGTTTACCTAGATCTCCTCGTTCTTTTCTTGTCTGGCTATCGATCATCATCGTCGACGTGGTAAACTCCCATCGCTGGCAACACCGTTCTCCTCCACTCGTCAAATCCCAAAGATAACCAAAAAAAAAAAAAACAAAACGAGAAGGTCATAAACGAATCCAATAAGAAAATTAAAGTCTGATCCTAGAATCAACAAAAACAAGCGTGCATGCAAAGAAAATCTTACCAGAGGGTAAGATTCACCCCTCGTCGTCGTCGTTTTGGCGAGGAAGGTCAAATCGAGATTGGGGTTGAACAGATCGAGAGGCCCCTCTCGGCTTTGGGTCGGATTTCCGCAAAGAAAAACAAGAAAAAGGATTAGAATCTCGAAAACCCTAAAATCAGAATATGAAAATAGTAAAAATTGTACATGCAAAACGAAAAACAAACCTTAAACTTCAAGGGCGTCGTCGTCGTCATTGCCGGCAGCACATGCCTCCCATCGCCGCCGGTGATGGCCTTCTTTGTGTTCTTCGTCACTTCTAGAAACGAGGTGAGGGAGAGAGATAGATCAAATAGAGGAGAGGGCTCGTCCATTCCTCGATCAACCTAACGTGATTACAGTTAAATTATCAAAGTTCCAACGAACGACATGGACTTTGATCCCGTATTACGGGTACGTAAGCAACCGATAAGGTTCGAGTCCAACTAAACTAAATTTTTTATCTTTAAACGAACGTCAGTGGGCGTATAATTAAATCATAAACTAATACGATAAAATTATTTAATGGTTCAGTTGGACCCCAAAAATATAAAATTATTACTAAAAATACACCCAACACATTTAAACTTACCAAACTTAAGTAGTACCGATTTTGGGCGTTGTGGGGGTGTTGCTTAACTTCCCCACACGTAATCGTACTCCCGAACCCATATCTCTAAATCGCAGACCAAGCCTCGGTTCTGACCCTAAGGTTAGAGCCGATTGATGAGTGTTAGAGCCGATCGATGAGTGTTCGATCCACTCCAAGTAAGATCGATAGCGACTCCAAAAAGCGAACGCGACCCCGACCCCGGATGGACGGTTGCGACAATGAGAAAATTGGTGTATTTTAGTTTACATCGTTTGGTTTCTTTGATAGTTATTATAGTACTTAAATAAATTATATTACTTTTTGGGTGAAATGTCACTTTTATCCTTTGTTTTTTGTATATAAAAACAACACACATACGAAGGTAGGGACATAGTTGGAAGAAAAAAAAACTCCAACAATCTCAATCAAAAAATCTCACAAAAACTTGAGATTTAACCATCACTCATTTTGAGTGATAGTTTATGTCAAATCAAGCAAACAATGCATGTATTGTTAGTGCAGAAAATTCAGAACAACAATGCATTATGGAAAATGCATGCATTGTAACTATCGCAATCAAACAATCGCCAAAACCAAATGACCCCTAAATGCTAAAGTAACAGATCTTACGTTTCTACAATAACCTAGAGTATCCCCAGCAACGGCGCCAAAAACTTGACTCGCTAAAACACAACACTAAACTACAACCAAGTGCAATCATAGTCTGGAAATGCAGTATATATAGTGGGACAAGTAATAAAAGTCAAGATTTATTGCTTACTACGTGATTATTTATTATCTAGCAGCAAAGGTGGACTGAAGTGTTCAAAAGCAAGATTAAACAGAAAGCAGTAGATGTTCTGGTTTCCAAGTTCGAGAAAGAACAACTCAGGTAATGATCCCCCCTAGTCTGCAGTTAAGTCGAGTTGTAATTCACCCAGTCCAATTTAATTCAGATTTATACTGCGGAGATCCGGACCTATCTTGGAATCTCTTAAGCTGACCAAGCCCTCTCAAACACGATACCGGGAAGGCCACCGACCTTCAGCGAGATAAAGTGCTAAGGCAATAAAAACATATCTCCTCTATTAGAATGAATTCCAGTACATATCATTGTATCGATTCTCTCGCACAATCGATTCACCACTTCCAAATCAGGATGCTCTATTGACCTATTCAGATTCTATCATTCTAGGTCAAAGATGGAAACATACAAGTGTGATAATGACTCTTAGATTTCTAAATAAAACTTCAATTGGGTATATAATCATTAGTGTACTGAAAAGGGTTCATACAACTTCTCCTAACATGCAAAACTAGAGTTCTTCGTACCCAAGTGGTAGAGAAGAGTTTACTCCATGTAGGGAAGGGAAAACACCAAGCTTGGAAGAGAAATCACCATGGGAATAATGAAAATCTCCTCCAGGCTGGAATGTCTTCAATTCGCTCCAATCCTTGCCCAAGGGTTGTTCTTTGTCACTTCCTCTTTCCAGGGTTCCCTCTAGTTATTTTGAACTAAAAAATCTGGAATATGAACCAACTTACACCAACTGCAGCTTAGAAGACCCGACGACGAAATCCACGGTCGTGGAATTGGAGTTCTGACCGTGGATTTCCCAAAACGCAGTGCCACAATTAGTGGCGATATCCAAAATCCATGGTTGCTTCCTTTAAATCCTCGTTCGTGGAAATGAGACACTAGACCGGGGAATACTCCTGAGCAGAAAGCACAGTTCAACCGTGGAATCCACGGTCTTGGAATTAAGCTTCAAGACCGTGGATTTTGGTATTTTGGCCTCCGATTCCCGTCTACTCTCCAATTGCACCTAGACTTTCCCCTCGGCCTCCCTTTACGTGCCATGACCTAAAAACATCATCGACAAGCACTACCTAACGTAAAATGGGCCAAAAAGCAATCAAGAGCTAAGCCAAACGGTCGAGAAATGTCAGGAAAAACATGTGTAAATATAGTGTCATCACTAAGCCTCATAGTTCATGGACAAACCTGGTCCGGGATGGAACCAAAGAAGGGGATGTTGGGCCTAATAGAATAGCCCATAGGGTGGCGGACCAGGCGAACATGGGTTGGAACGGCCAGAGTCGAACTGAAACCAGGCAGACCAGATTTGGTCGAACTGGATTTGGTCTTATGGGTGTGAATTGAACCAGTTGTTGTTTGATCGCCTTGGCGGGGACTGCATGGTCGAGGAGGTATATTTCTGGTCTTGGGTACGCGGAGGAGCCAGAGGCAGGGGCCGAAAGAAGGTAGAAGGGTCGGTAGTGGGATGTCGGGCAAGGCTCGGGAGTAGGTTGGGTGAATTACTATGAGGAGGAGGATCGTTGGGTTGTTCTTCAGCCACATAGACATGACCCTAAGCGGCCCGACAACCGGAGAAGCCAGTTTAGCGGCTTCAAGAACAGTCGATATGGAGGTAATTGCTATACTCATGGTGGTTATGGTGAACCAGTTTTTAGAGCTCAACCCTCAACCATTGAGTTTTCCAAATTCAATGGGCAAGAGGATGCAGGGTTGTGGATTTATGCTGCTAACAGGTGGTTCAAGAACCATGCCACCTAGGAGGTTTTGAAGGTGCATCCGTCGTCTTTCTATCTAGAGGCAGATGCATTGCAGTGGTGGGAGTGGATCGAGAGATCATATGTTGAGGTGGGTATGGTGGTCTCCTTGGACTGATTCAAAGAGGAGTTGAGGTCTAGTTTGGCAAATCCGAGGGCTGGGCACCCAAGCAGCTGGCCAAGGTGAAGTAGACAAGCACTGTGGTTCATTACAGGTATGATTTTTTGAAGCTTGGCAACATGTGAAAGGGCATTCCGAAGGATACCATGGTGGGGCTATGTATGGCAAGTTAGAAGGTCGAGATTGCAGCTGCAATGAAGGTGTTTGAACTAGAGTCGCTTAGGGTGGCTTTCAAGCTAGATGGAGGAGTGCGACAGGATGCTGGCATAAGACTGAAGGAGGCATGAGTGGAAGTGTCGTCGCTAGTGGTGGGACTTGGACACCAACAGTGGCGGCAACCCCTGCACCACCACCCCCAGCTCGACCAAGACCTCGCTTCCCACTTAAGGGCTTCGTGAAGCTATAACCAGCTGAGATCGGGTAGAAGCGGCAAGAAGGGCACTGTCTCAAATGCAACAACCATTTCACTGTGGTCCATGTCTGTTCAAAACCGGAATTGATGATGCTAGTGGGGCGATGGGAAGATGAAGCTGAAGACTAGGCGGCGGAGGAGGAGAATGCGAAAAAGAAAGAAGGTGATCAACTTTGAGGGCAAGGTTGGTCTTAAAGGGGGTGGAATGTTGGAAATATTGGGGGGTTTTGGGAAAATAATTAGGGATTCGCATTATTGGGGGATTGTCACTGATTTGGGCCTAATGGTACATGTTTTACCCCCATTTTCCTTAGGCGTTTGTGGCAATTTCGCTCCTAAAAGGGTGGTTTTACGCTAGGTTTCTCGAGTTTTAGTGTGTTTCAGAATTTAACAGGTGAAACAAGCCCGGAGTCAAAAGTTTGACGAAAAGGAGCCAAAGCCGAGAGCAGAGGTGAAAAACGGCAAGTTCATGGTTTTCCTTGGATGTTCACGGTCTTGTATGACCGTGAAGAAGAGCCGTTGGCCGTGAACATTGAGGCGTCCAGGGCCAAAATGCAAGTTACTGACGCTAATGGAGTTCATGGTCGCTAAGACCATGAAAAGGAGTTGTTGGTCGTGAACCCGTGGAAGCAAAGCGGTGCGTTTCAGCGCCCATATGGAGTTCACGGACGCGTTTCAGAGTTCATGGTCGTGAACTCAGGCCATGAACTAAGCTAGTTCACTATTTAAAAGCTTAGCTGAAAGGAAGAGAGAGGGGGAGCCCATTGTGTGAGAAAGCTTTCTTCAGATTTTTAAAGAGAGAAACATAAACCAAAGGAGAAGGAGGCTAGGGTTTTGCTCCAAGGTGGGATTTGGGAAGATTCTCCCCAAGAGAAGTTCAACACAAGGATCTAGAACATTGGAAGCCTCACCCAAGATGGTTTCTACCTCTTCTCCTTGTGTTTCTCCCATTTCTAGCATGGAGTAGATTTCTTTTCACTTGGGTGTTGTGAAACCCTAACTAACTACCATGTAGTTTCTTTTATGTGAATTGAATGATTGTCATTGGGTATTGTTTAATTCAATGATTGAGGTATTATTCATGTGATTGTGCATGCTTGTGCTTAGCAATCTAAGGATTGTGCATGTTTTGTGCTTAGCATCCTTAGGTTTGTGCATGTTGGTGCTTAGCAACGTAAGGATTGTGCATAATTGTGCTTAGCATCCTTAGGTTTGTGCATGTTGGTGCTTAGCAATCTAATTAGCCACTTTAGCCTAGATTAGAGATGAAAATCCCCCTTCCAAGGGAGACTCAATCGAGTTGGTTTTCCATTAGATTTTCAAGCCACCTAACTAGGTTAATTTAGGGCAAACCTCAATGTTGAATTAAGCAAATTGGTTAAGCGCGATTAAGCCGTCCAACCCTTGAGTTGAGTGAGGGAGTAAGTCAACCACGGATTGCCTAAACCGAGAGGGCCGAGTGACACGGCCTATAATGTATAGCTCGGTTTAGTAATCGAGAATGTGGTCTACGGCCATATTTGCATCCCTCTGCGGTTCGCGGTTACCTTGCCCATATCAACCATTTCAATTCACATACCATGGTAGTAGTTAGGGGGGAAGCGACACCCGAGTGATCCTTCTCACAAAGAGATTTCAAAACCATTTTACCTTTGCCTTATTTTATTGGGCTAATACCAATAGGAAACCCGAACTATTAACTTTGTGTCATTTCTGTCCTAAAGTATTCGATACGACATGTGTCCCAAACTATTTTTCCGTTATGGTTGACTGGCGTTGACCGTTAGTTTTAAACAGAAAATCTAATCAGCGCCGATGTGGCATCTAAAGTGGAAATTAAAAGGAAAAAATAACAAAAAATGGAAATTAAAAGAAAAAATAAACAAAAAGTGGAAAATTCGTTCACTTTCCCAAATTGGCTTTTCCGCTCCCTGTACTCCTCTCCCCAATTCGTCTCCAAGCTCCACTTCCATGGCGGATCTAACGAAGCTTCACTTTCCCAAATTCACTTTCCCAAATTACCTTTACTTTTCACCTTTCCTCTCCTCTGCTCCGGCCACCAACACAAAACGATGAAACCATGACCACGCAGATCCAGCCCTTACGTCATCGCCGACTTCGACGGCCAGCGGAAGCGCACCTCCACCAAGTAGCGCGACCTCAACCTGGTATGGAACGAGCCGCTCGAGTTCCTCGTCTCCGATCCGAACAACATGGACCACGAGGAGCTCGACATCGAGGTCTTCAACGACAAGCGCTTCGGCATCGGCAGCGGCCGCAAGAACCACTTCCTCGGCCGGGTGAAGCTCTACGGCTCTCAGTTCGCCAGGCGCGACGACGAGGGGCTCGTCTACTTCGCGCTCGAGAAGAAGAGCGTCTTCAGCTGGATCCGCGGCGAGATCGGGTTGTGGGTCTGTTACTACGACGAGATCCAAATCAAAGGCCAATTAGGTTTCCAATCGGTCAGATCCCGGCGCGGCTCGATGAACAACCACAGCGCGTCGTTTCACTGGAACGAGGACATCATTTTCGTCGCCGGTGAGCCGCTGGAGGACTCGCTCGTCTTGCTGGTGGAGGACCGTACGAAGAAGATGAAGAAGGGATTATTTTTTATTTTTTATTTTATTTTTTATTTAAAAATAACAATCTGATGTGGCAGCTGACGTGGCGCATATGTGGCTGCCACATATGTGCCATGTAACCAAAAGTCAACATTTTATGGTTGACTGTTTGGTCAACCGTTATCTATAACGGTCAACAAAATTGTCATGACGTAAATGACACACAACTGTCATACGTCAGGACACAAATGTCGTATCGAATACTTTAGGACACAAATGGCACAAAGTTAATAGTTCGGGTATCCCAGTGGTATTAGCCCTATTTTATTTTAATTAGCAAACTTTTCAACCAAAACTTTGTTGCTAGATAATGATTCAAATAACTGAAGTAGGGGTACACGAACCGGCTCGGGTTGATATTTAAACATACTTATCCTGTACTGCACCCGACTAAGGTTTATACTTGGACCTTAGGCGGGAAATTATTGTCGTATTCGGGATGAGTCAAGTTTTTGGCACCGTTGCTAGGCACAACAGTATGTTATCTTGAAAAAGTTGTTTGGTGTTAATCTCGCTTTTAATTTCTTGTTTTGAAAGTGTGTGTGCTTTGCTTGTGCCAGACTTGGTGTTGTTTTCCGATTGTGTATAGGTGGTGCATGACGAGGACATAAACCGAACTTCCCGACTCCTTGGAAAGGTGAGAGAGCTAGCGGGGGGCCAAAGAGAAGAGGAAGCCCCAACTTCAATGGGATGCTTTATGGCCCCACTTGAAGCGAAGTTAGATCATTTGATCGAGGTAATGCTCGAAGATGAGGGCAAGGAAGCGGAGTAGTGACACCTACGGATTGGGGTGCAAGTTGGGACCATGAGGAAGTAGAGTGTCACCCGCCTTGAGGAGGTGGTGATGACCTTTGTCGCGTCTAGCTCGAAAAAGTTTGAAAGAATCGACCGATTCATTAGAGAGGCAACAGAGAAGTTCTCGGCCATCGAGGCAGGGTTGGAGAGTCGGAAACCCACCTGATTACCCTGGCCGCAAGCATAGGGGTTATATCACAAGCGGGTCCTTCTTGGAAGTCAGTCGAAGAAGCTGACGTAGGGCGGTTAATCTTCGAAGTGGAAGAGAGGCCAAAGAGCTTCTCCCAAAGAATAAACAACTCACAACAAAGGATCAACAAGTGGGCAGTAGTTTCCCCTCACAACTAGAACCACCAGTGAAGGGGAAGGCAACTCCAACTCTCCGACTCCTCAACCGGCCCCTCAAAAGGAGGATGTTACTCCGAACCCTCAACCAAAGCAAGAAAAGGGAAAAGCAACCCCAACTCTCCCCTTTCCTTCGCGACTCCGCAATGACCTCATGGCAGCGGAGTTTTCCCACTTTATGGAGTTGATGAACCAGATGCATTTAAACATCCCCTTCCTGGAGGCCGTCACCCAATTGCCCAAGTACGCAAAATACTTGAAAGACCTCCTCACCAACAAGAAGAAGCTAGAAGGGGCAGTGACAGTGAGCTTGAATGAGGAATGCTCCGGCCTCCTGCAGAACCACTTGGCTACGAAGCGCAAAGATCCAGGGAGTTTCACTATCCCTTGCTTTATTGGTGACATGTGCATAGGAAAGTCCTTAGCGGATTTAGGAGCTAGCATTAATGTGATGCCCTATAAGTTGTTTCAAAAGCTAGAACTAGGAGAACTTAGAGCCACTAGGATGCACATTCAGTTGGCAGATATGTCTGTAGTACGACCTAAAGGTGTTGTGGAGGACTTTCTCATTAACGTAGGACTGTAGGCACCACATTTTGTCCGGTATAATCGTCCTCCTAAGTCCTAACAAAAATGTTGATTGTAGCAGTGCGCTACAATTATAATTGAAAAGAAAGTATAGTCGATACTGGTTGAGACTAGCGCTACAATTAATTAATGGAAACAAAATCATGAAAATTAAAATATACTTTGCTATTAGGTCTCTTACATTGTAATTTGCACTGAGAATTACATTGGTAATGAAATACACATTGTACTTATATGAGCCATTACGAGAAAAAAAATAATTGGGGCTTTGGACACAATTGGGTTAGGCCACCTTGGTTCTTCGGCAAAGGACTTGCAAAAAAGAAAGAGAGTTAGTCAGCCCAAGACTAAGCCCTAGAGCTGGGCTGTTCGGCCCAAATTTGAACCGTGTCTCAAATTCACCCTCCAGGCCCAGCTCGGCCCAACAAAATTCAACCCTAAACCGACCTTGACCAATTCGGTCTGAACATTTCTTATCCAGCCAACCAGGCACACCTTTCAAAGTCAGAATAAAGAAATGCTCAAATCAGAGAGCGACACGTGGCATTGTTTTAGCTATTTAAGAGGCTCATTAGCTCTCGTTTTTGGGGGACGAATGGAGGAAGAAAAAGACTACAAAAATAGAAATATTGAGATCCCAAAGGGTTTGTTGTTTTTTTGGTTCTTGCCCGTAGCCGAAAGTTCAGGAGGGATACAGTGCGATTGAAGGAGCAGATTCGAAGATCGTTGTAGGAAAAGGCCACTCTTAGGCCTTGAAATTCAGGTTGGTACTTTAATCAACCTCCATCTTTCATTTTTATCAAATTTATACAATCATTATGATGTTATAATCATTCATCTTTTTGCATATTTATACTCAAGCATTTTCTTTTACAAGCTACTTGATAGTCAAACACGCTATTTATCAAGATCTGTTCATATCAGTTTCGTTAATCTCTCCCATTGAAATTTCTTCTGCTTATTATTAGCTACGCCAATATGTAAACGATTTAGATAATTGTCCATGAATTTGATGTAAATCTCAGTAATGTTTAGATTCCATATTTTAGGATTAGTACGTAGCTTTCATAGCCACACATATATACAAGTAAATTAACATCAGCTAAATAACATATTTTGGAATGAACAAGAAACCACGCTTTAGAAGTCCATTCTAGGTCCAGATCAATCAAAAATCACCCACACAAAATAAATTTCAGATTTTACAATTCCATAACTATTTTTGAAAATCAGCCATAGTGTAATGAAAATCGCAAGCAGTGGCGGCGATTTATAAGAGCTAAAATACAATTCACAAAAAAATTCACCCAAAGACAATAAAAGTAAGGTTTTTGAAATCCGATTTAGCAAAAGCACGAGCAGCGACAGTGATATAGCATAAAATCCAGTGTTATTAAAGCCGAGCCGAGCCGCTTGGCCCGACCGAAAAACCGTCACCTGGTCACAAAACCGGTTCGAAACAGTCTAAAAGCCGCTCTGGTTTTATGTAGCGGTTGGCGAGCGGCCGAGATGGTTAATCGTTGGAGCCGACTGAGCCGCTCGTCCAGTTTTTGCCATTCAGCCACTAAATTTAATTAAAAAAATTGCAGAAAATTGAAAATTGAAATAAACCAAAAACGCCGGGCTCTCAAACTCAATCCTTATTTCCATTTCACAATTTCAAAGGAAAGATATGAACTCTGATTAATAAATGTCCACTATTTATACTGATAACGTTTATTAGGTACCTGTTCTCTAACGGTTTTTGAACGGTCTAATGCTGATTGGACCACTAAAGTACGAACCGTTCGCATTACCGGGTCATGCTCCGGTTCGGTTATGACAACATTGATAAAATCAGTACTCATTCCGAATATTTTCTAATAGCAATCCGATTTAAAGCCATCACGAGTTGCGAATCCATGTAAGGATTCATATTCCTTTTTTTAGTTCATTAGTAAACTAATTATCGCAATAACAACCATATTACCTAAAATCCAGATCTGTAAAGTATTTCAAATCCCCCACTAATAATCTAATTTTGAGATTAAATCTTCCTAACCATACTAAACCGAGGATCAAGATAACCTTGCCTAGATCTGTCTTTTTTTTTCTACCTACATCAATACAAGGATAGGAGTCAGAATCAATTGAATGGGTATTAAATCAAAAGTAAAGAAATAACAAAAAAAACTACATGTGTCATCGTCGGCTTCGCCGCCGGGGATCCTCGCCGCCCGACCTTCTCCTCGACGAAAGCCCTCACATACTACCGAAACCCAAAAAAAAAATCAGAAATTCATCTTTCAAGAAAAAAATTGAATAAAATTCCACATGCAAATCAAAACCTCACCCAGATCTACTCGTCATTGACGAAATCACTCCATCGCCGACGACTCCTGTCCCTTTTCATCTTTCCTCAACAGAACAAAAACCCAGAAGCCCATAAATTAGAAGAGTCCGAAATAAAAATAAAAAAAATATAAAACAAAACCATGCATGTCTCGATTTTACCTAGAATCAGAATACTCTCGGTTTATTAAATTCGACTCGAACGGTCTCCTTGGCTAGCATAGAGGAGAGAGAGAGAGAGAGAGAGAGTCCTTTTGGTCGGTTGGAGACGAGGAGAGGAAGAAGAAGGTGGCGGCGAAGTCATCGGGGAAGGGAGATGTAACAACCCAGTGGAAGACAGCTGGCTGTTGACGTGGACAGAAGCTCAAGAGTATAAATAGAGTCCTTCAACTGTGATTCGGCATTCTTGACCAATCTGTTATTCTGTAGCAACTTTACCAAATTAGTTAGCTTCAATAAAAGAGACTCTCTGTTCTTCCCCATTTCCCCTTTCTTCATCATCACCATTTCCATTTCGCCAGATTTCTTCCATCACGGTCCTTACAAGTGGTATTCAGAGCCTTTGATCTGGCAATGGCTTCTAACACTTCTCGTATCATTGATTTGGACGCGCAAATGGCGTCTGTGCAGCTCCAATTGGATTCTCACCACCAGGATTTGAAGACCGCCATTGCGGAGCTCGCTGTCTCAACGAAAGACAACATTGACGCTCTGGCGGCATCCTTGGCCCGGAGTCGCGAGAAGTCTCCGATCGGTTCGCCGTCGCACTCGCAGGATCCCGTCGCCGATCAACACAACTTTCGCCAGTAGCAGCATCGTCGGCCATCGACCCTGGATCACTATCCCCGTTTGGAGTTTTCCTACTTCTCTGGTTCAGATCCACATGTGTGGGTGAGCAAGTGCAACAAGCTCTTCCATCTCTACTCAATTCCTGAGGAGCAGAAGGTCGATCTGGTTTCGTACTATCTGGAAGGTCGGGCGTATACGTGGTTTGAGGGATGGTCGTTTCGTCGCTTTCCGTTGATATGGGGCCATTTCGTCGACGAGCTACTTCATCGTTTTGGCCACCGCGAACAGCTGAATGTGGTTGCCGCGTTCAATAAGCTGGGGCAGACGTCCTTCGTTGCTTGTTACCAGGAAGATTTCGAAGACCTCCGTTCGCGTCTGCTTCGCCTAAATCCGGAGCTCAACGAACACTACTTTATCATGAGTTTTCTGGGGGGCTTATATGACGAAATCCAGCCTCGCGTGCAGGTGCTCAACCCACCGACCTTGGCCTGCGCGTTTTACCAAGCTCGACTGGAGGAATCCGCCATAGAAGCTCGCAAGAAGAAGACGCGTTCTGTTCCTCTCACTCGATGGTCGGCTGCTCCTTCTAATTCATCGGGCACGCTTCTCCGAGAGAGCAGACTAGTCTTTCTCCGTCGGCAGGGGAAAGGAGTCACATTCCTAGGGGGCAGGGCCTCTGTTACAAGTGTGGAGATAAATATTTCCATGGCCACATTTGTTCCAAGAAGAAGCAGTTACACGCAATCCAGGCAGAAGAGTCTTTCCGTTCCAGTGAAGAGGATGAACAAGAGGAGGTGTATCAGGATGCTGAGTTGGAGGTTTCGTTACAAGCCATGGGATCTGGATTTGCTGGAAACTCGCTTCTCATTCCAGCAACAGCTGGCAAGCAGGAGGTCACAGTCCTCATTGACACAGGTAGTTCCCATACTTTTCTAAACTCCACTAGGGCTGAAGAACTGAATTGTAGGACTGAGAGTATAGCCCCTATGCGTGTCAAAGTAGCTAGCGGACATACATTGTTGAGTGATTCAGTTTGCAATGGTTTTTGCTGGAAGATGCAAGGACAGGAGTTCGGATTTGATGTTCGTACCTTGGATTTACCTGCTCATGATCTTGTGTTGGGTTGGGATTGGTTGGAAACGATTAGTCCGTTCCAAGTTGACTTGAAGAAGCGACAGTTGGCCTTTGAGTGGCATGGGAAGACTTTGACATTGCAGGGCCTCACAAAGGAAGGGCAGTGTAAGCTTATGTCAGGCCGAGACTTCCAGCAGCTCTTGAAGAAACCTTCTGCCCATTTATTGGGAGCTGTCTTTTTCCCTCGAAGCCATCACTACTCCCTCCCCTATACCTTCCTTCTTACAGCCTGTTCTCACCAAATTCTCTGATGTTTTTGCCACCCCTACTTCCCTCCCTCCTCCTCGAACCTTTGATCACACAATACCCCTGATTCCCAACACTAAACCAATAAACATCAGACCCTATCGTTTTCCCCATCACCAGAAAGAAGTTGCTGAGAAATTGGTTGATGAAATGTTACAATCCGAGTTCATCCAGGAGAGTCACAGCCCCTATGCCTCTCCTGTCCTGCTCATTGGTAAAAAGGACAGAACTTGGAGATTTTGTGTTGATTACCGTGAATTAAACTCAGCCACCATCAAGGATAAATTTCCGATTCCACACATTGAGGATTTGTTGGATGAATTGCACATGGCTGTTTGGTTTTCTAAGCTGGATCTTAGGGCAGGGTATCATCAGGTGAGAATGCACCCTGCAGATCAGTTCAAGACCGCTTTCCGAACCCACCAAGGCCATTACGAGTTTCGAGTTATGCCCTTCGGATTGACTAATGCCCCTGCTACTTTTTAAGCATTAATGAATCATGTCTTTGGGCCGTATCTGAGGAAGTTTATTTTGGTGTTCTTCGATGATATATTGGTCTATAGCAAATCAGAGTCAGACCATTTGCAGCATCTTGAGATTGCTTTACAATTACTCAGGGAACATCAGTTGTATGCCAAGGCCTCCAAGTGTTCTTTTGGCCAGCCTACTGTGGAATATTTGGGCCACGTTATTAGCAAGGATGGAGTCTCCACAGACATTACAAAGGTTTCAGCAATGCAAACATGGCCTCGACCTACTTCAGTGAAAGGGTTGAGAGGGTTTTTGGGGATCACGGGCTATTATCGCAAGTTTATCAGGAACTATGGAGTTCTTAGCCGCCCCTCACTGAGTTGTTAAAGAAGAATGGTTTCCATTGGTCAGAGGATGCTGAAAACGCGTTTGTCGCCCTCAAATCCGCTATGAGCCACGCTCCAGTATTGGGTTTACCTGATTTCACTCAACCTTTCACACTTGAAACTGACGCTAGTGGTTCGGGAGTGGGAGCTGTGCTCGCGCAGGGGGGTAGGCCATTAGCTTTTTACAGCAAGGCTCTGAGTCTAAGGAACCAAGGTTTGAGCACATATGAAAAAGAATATTTGGCTGTGTTGATGGCAGTGGAACACTGGAGACACTACTTAGAAGGAAGACAATTTACAATTGTCACGGATCATGAGAGTTTGAAGTTCTTGATGGGGCAGAAGGTCCACACAGCAATTCAGAAGAAGGGTTTAGTTAAGCTCATGGGATTGGACTTTCAAATTAAATACAGGAAAGGGCGCTACAATGGGGTAGCAGATGCTCTCTCCAGGGTATTTGAAGATGGAATTGACGGCAGTACTTGCAATGCCTTGTCGTCCGTGCTTCCTGAATGGCTTGTCGAAATCAAGCAGTCTTATGAGAATGATGTTGATGTGGCTGCTTTGATAACTGCTGCTGCTGTAAATTCATCTGGTCCCTCATTATGGGCCTACTCTGAAGGAATTCTCCGCTACGAAGGGGCTATAGTGGTGGGAGCAACAGGGTACTTACGTCACAAGCTTCTCGCCTTTTCCACTCCTCCCCAGTGGGTGGACATTCAGGAGCTCAGGGAACTTACCAGAGACTTAAATCATACTTTTACTGGCAGTGTATGAAGGCTGACGTGAAACAGTGGGTTTCTCAATGCAAAGTATTCCAGAGATGCAAAGCGGAAACTGTGGCTTCACCTGGATTACTCCAACCTCTCCCGATTCCAACACGAGCATGGCGTGACATAAGCATGGACTTTGTGGAGGGTCTTCCTACTTCTAAGGGGAAACAGGTTTTGTTTGTGGTGGTAGATAGATTCACCAAGTCAGCTCACTTCTTTGCTCTTTCCCATCCATATACAGCTGCCGAAGTGGCCGTTGTCTTCTTCAATGGGGTGTTCAAGTACCATGGCATGCCTTCTACAATCGTGTGTGACAGGGATGCTACCTTTACAAGCATGTTTTGGACTGAATTTTTTCGCCTACAGCACACTGATCTACACTACTCAACGGCCTACCATCCACAAACAGATGGGCAGACAGAACGTGTCAACAGGTGTTTGGAGGACTATTTGCGTTGTATGACCTTTCATCGTCCCCGGGATCGGGTTGATTGGTTAGCTCTGGCCGAGTGGTGCTATAATACCCATTTTCACATCAGCTTGCAAATGTCCCCATTTGAAGCTCTCTATGGGTTTCCTCCCTCGTTCTTCGGTTTAGGTGCAGTACTGCCCACCATAGTAGGAGCAGTGGAAGACAGGGTGAGCAAGCAGCACTTGGTGACTCAATTGCTCACTTATAATATCACCAAGGCGCAAAACCGGCAGAAGCAGTATGCAGATCGAAGACGGTCTGAAAGGGAGCTCCGGGTTAACGATTTGGCCTATCTTCGCCTGCAACCGTACCGCCAAGGCTCTGTTGTGGGAAGGCAGGGGAATAAATTGGATGCACGATACTTCGGACCCTATAGAGTGATTGCTAGAGTCGGAACAGTGGCTTACAAACTTGTTCTACCTGCGGAATCGAAGATTCATCCAGTATTCCATGTGTCACAGCTCAAACTCTATCGTTCGATAGTGCCGCCAGCCGCTTCCCAGCTCCCAGATACTGATGACAGTGGGTCTCTCAAGCTAGCTCCAGCTCATATTCTGGCCAGGCGTTTCGTCAACAAAGACAACAGGGCTGTGACTCAAGTTCTCATTCAGTGGACACATCAATCACCCGAAGACGCTACATGGGAAGACCTGGAAAAATTCAAGTAGCAGTTCCCCGCCTATCCAGCTTGAGGACAAGCTGCTTTTGAAGAGAAGGGGTTTGTAACAACCCAGTGGAAGACAGCTGGCTGTTGACGTGGACAGAAGCTCAAGAGTATAAATAGAGTCCTTCAACTGTGATTTGGCATTCTTGACCAATCTGTTATTCTGTAGCAACTTTACCAAATTAGTTAGCTTCAATAAAAGAGACTCTCTGTTCTTCCCCATTTCCCCTTTCTTCATCATCGCCATTTCCATTTCGCCATATTTCTTCCATCACGGTCCTTACAGGAGAAGAATCGAGAAGTGAGAGAGGGTAGAGTGGGCGGCGTGCTTTGACAAAGGGGTAGCTAGGTTTTTTGTTTTTCTGAAGAATTGAGAGGGAGAGGAAGAATTGAGAGACGAGAGAGAGAAAGGAAGAGGTAGGCCTCCACTGGCCTTAGATTAGGATTAGGGTTTTTTTTTGTCTCAAGAGACGATTTTATACTCATCTGCAAATGACAATTTTTCCCTTAGGGTTTCGCTAAAATTACATGCTCTGCCACTGCGTTTTTGGGCAATTACCAAACTGCCCTTCATCCTTCTCCATACCAAAACGAGAACCAAAAAAGAAATATCTTCAATGTGTTTCGAACCTTCGTTCTCGAGGTCGAAGGCACTTGTGTTCCCGGGTTTTAACTAGTTGGGCTACTGGCCCATCATGCATAAACATAATCATCCCATTCAATTTTATTTATTTTAAAAATTTTAATACGAAATGTTGAATGCGGATTAAGTCTATCTTGTTTCATTTCTAATACATCAAATTTCCTCTTAATAATTAAATCCTTGCATTTATTTTAGTAACATCATAATAATCTAAATTTTATTAAAAAAATTTAAATGCGAGAATTATGTTCTGTGGAACATGATAAAAGTCATATCTTAAAATTATCAAAGTTATAACGAACTACGTGGACTTTGATCCCGTATTACGGGTACGTAGGCAGCCGATAAGGTTCGAGTCCAACTAACCAATTAACCTTATCCTTTAATTTTTACGTCAGTGGGCTTATAAATAAATTAAAACTAATATGATTAAATTATTTAATGGTCCAGTGAGACCCCAAAATTATAAAATTATTACTAAAAATACACCCAATTCATATAAAAATTTATCGACTTAAGTAGTACCGATTTAGGGCGTTGTGGGGTGTGATTTTACTTCCCCACACGTAACCGTACTCTCGAATCGAATCTCTTAACCGCAGACCATATATCGGTTCTGACCCTAAAGTTAGAGCCGACAGACGAGTGTTCGATCCACTCCAAGTATGATCGATGGCGATTCCCAAAAAGCCGACGCGACCCCAGAGGGACGGTTGCGACAAGGATCTCTCATTTTTCCTGTTGACTTTGTTATCTTAGACATTAATGAGAAAGTTGAGGTCCCCCCTCATCTTGGGGAGACCTTTCTTAGCCACCGCAGAGGCCTTGATTGATGTGCATGGGGGAAGGTTTTTGCTTAGGGCAAGAGGAGGACGTCACATTCTCTATTGATGATAGTATGAAGTTGTCTCGTTGCCATGATGATTTTGATTACTACGAAGAGGTTTTTGACTTCATGGAGGCACTCGCATCCGCGGGTTCCCTTACTTCTGACCCTTTTGAGGAGTGTTGTTTGGTAGGAACGGACGTCTCAAACTCCCCGGAGAATGGGGACCAACCACCGGAAGATTAAGAAGTGGAGGCCTTACCCTTAATGCCAAAAATTCCTACCTCTTTGGAGGAATCCTCCCAGTCATCATCAACACCAATCTTACACCATAGCAGAAGGTAGAATTAATTGGGGTTTTAAGACATCACGAGAGGGTGATCACATGGACATGGAAGATCACAGATATCCGAGGAATTGGGCCGAACTTTTGTTCACATAAAATCCACCTGGAAGAGGGAGCAAAACCGGTTCGGCAACCGCAGAGGCCAGTGAATCCTAACCTAGAAGAAGTAGTTAAAGCAGAAGTGATCAAGCTACTGGATGTCGGGATTATCCACCCTATCTCGGATAGCCAGTGGGTGAGTCCAACCCAGTTGGTCCCTAAGAAGGGAATAATGACAGTGGTAGCCAATGAAAAGAAAGAGCTTATACCGACAAGAAAGGTGACGGGGTGGAGGGTGTGCATTGACTATCAAAGATTGAACGAAGCCACTCGTAAAGATCACTTCCCTCTCCCTTTCATTGATCAAATCTTGGAGAGACTCACTGGACATGATTACTATTGCTTTGTAGATAGGATGTCATGATACTTCTGTAACACCCTGATTAGTATGTTCTGGTTCGACCATAATACGTGAACGGTTGGATTAACGGTTACGTATGAAGGTTTGCAACCGTGGAGAAAGAGCAACAATAATAATAATAATTATTATTATTATTATTATTATTATTATTATTATTATTATTATTATTATGTTAACGAGATCCATACTAAAACGATCGTATTACGGGATTGACAATTAGGTACGAAAAGTAAGCTCAAGTAAGTTGGACCAACCTTATTACTTGGGCCAACTTAGGCCTTCATGGTGGCAGCAGAATTTTGAGTCTCGTGACGTCTTTGGGTCAACGGAAAGCAAAGCAAAGTTCGATGATGACAAGCGTTACATTGGAGTTGTGGGCAAAGCTAGATTGGGTAGAGCAAAAGGGTTTGATAAACACAATGATGTGTATACATATATAAGAGGTGTGTGTCTTATTCGCCGCCAGCGGTCGGGCATGAGAGAGAGAGGGAGAGAGAATGGTGCAGCTTAGAGGCGATGGCAATCATGAAATAGACACGCGTTGGAGAGGAAGTAAGATGCAAAGGTTGGGGGTTGGATCAGGGACATGCTACGCTGGCAGCAGAGTTCATACAACCATGGATGGTGACAAATACGAGGCCGGTGATTGGAATCCCCCGCCACAATTCGGGACGAAGTCGCTCTAGGTAAGAGTTCCACTGCTTCAAGATTTGGGTGTCCATGATTAAATTTTGTTTTCATTTGTTGCTACACATGGGCCTGGGGGAGCTTATATATGATTTGGAAACCATTATATGTATCCATGGTAGTTGAGAGATCTGGACATCCTAAATATATATAATTAAAGCTACAATTTGGTCACTGTTGCATAAGAGTTTTGTTACTCTGCACTACTGTCATTCTCCTTTTAATGACCCGCATCACTTATCACCGAGCATGGCATTGGCATCTCTAGTAGGGATTATTAGTTTTTTACATTGAATATGTTATGGTGTGGGGAACTCGGCTGTTTAAAGGAGGTTTGAGGATATTTTAGGATTATTACATTTTAGAGTATATTATAATGGTAAACACTAATTATTAGTTAAATCTTTCTTGCATTCTTTTTATTAGTCAAATCTATTCACTTACTAATAATTAGCCAAATATTTTGCAATGCATCAAATCAAAATATTAGCCATTTTTAAGTTATCGTTAATAATTTTGTAAATTAAAATGTTAAAGTTTTGGAATGTTAACCTCCATGTATCTCTTCCAAGTAAGTACCATATTGTCAAGTCAATATTACTAACCAAATTGCTAACTGAAAGTTAACATTTGGCTAACAATTAGTAATTCAATAGGTTTGACTAACAAAAAAATATGAGAAAGGTTTGCCTAATAATTAGTATTTACCCATATTATAATTAGGGATAATTAAAAGGAAAGCCAATCGAGGTAGGAGATAATTGAGAAGGCTTAGAGTGCTAATACTTTTTATTAGCATGATGTTAATACTAGTTTCAACCTATAAGAACATATCACAAGTTTCTAAAAGCATACCAAAAGTTTATTGAAGCATACCACAAGTTCTATGAAGAATGCGATAATCCTCATAAAATAGCCACAAGTTTTTGTAAAACATACCAAGAACCTCATAACATTGGACCAATTTGTAATTTTTTTTAAAAAAAATTAGGTACTAAAACCTTCATGTTCATCAATATTTTTAGGACTTATTTGTAAGAAAAACTACTTTTAGGCACCAAATATGAAATCTATTAAGTTCAAGTAAGAAAATGTAACTTTTTGTATAAAACCTCAATGAAAGGAACATAGAGAAGGAGGGAAGAAGGAAGGAGAAATGCGGAAGAATAGTTATTATAATACTTTTATTAAAAGTGTTAGTAGGGTGCAACACCCTTCTCCTAGGGTTAATTATTATTAGGTTTTGTTAGGTGGCCAAAACAGGGCCGAGTAGTATGGGTTGTGGAGAGGGAATCGGTTAGAGGGAGGAGATTTGCTTGATGACAGAGTTATCGTCGGACTGGTCCTAATTCAGAGGTTCTGAGGCATAAGATGTAGCTATGTTTTTACAGTTAGATTAAGGTATGGTTGTTTTGCGAGGATGTAAATCAAATTGCTCCATATGTACATATATGATCCAATTGTATTCTTGCTTCTAGATAAGAGGGCTTCTTGGCGTTACTTTGTGTTTATGAACCCAGTTTGCAAAACTGAATAAAATTTGTCTGTTCCTTCCTTTTGACCTTATGATTTTAATTTATGTTTGGTTGATACAGAGTATTGATTAGAGTTTGAGGATTGCAAGTGCAGCTCTATGACTAGAGATTATGCTTGGTTGATACATAGTAAAATGATCAAACCCCTAATTTTATCTGCCCCAAATATTGCCACAGTCTGTTGACTATAATGGGTCTTTATTTTCTGTATTGAAAGGAAAGTACATGGGCTATCAGATGGAGGAAGATTCAAGTAGGGAATATGAATTGATATTTGATGCATACAGTTGGAAGTGTATGATTAGTTCTCGATTCAGCTCTTCATTCTTTGCTCTGCATTCTGACGGTTTAGCTCTATTGAATTCGTGGAGAAACTTGACCCATTTATTTCACGCAAACGGGCTTGCAAATAATGACCCATAAACCAATTTCATAGCCGCTGCGGAGCGCGGCCAGCATCTCTCTAGTATCTATAATTAAGAATCAAGGGTAGTCGGATAAGTAGGATTGCACATATTTGCGTACTTGTATGTGATGTATGTTTAATGAACCCCTGGGGGATTGGGCCACTACTGGACGCAGTAGATGGTCAGATCACTATTGGATGGCGAGACGTAACGCAACAGTTGATTGAGTATGTTGGGGTCACTACTGGACGGCGATACGTAACGCATTAGTTGACCGAGCATGGCCAGGACGGCGAGACGTAACGCAGTGCCATTACCGAGTTTGGGTATGCAATTGGACGGCGAGACGTAACGCGGTTTGCATACTAGGGTAGGACACCGGATGGCGAGACGTAACGCGGTGGTCCTAGTGTTTTGTGTTTGAGTTAAGGATTCAAATGAGTTATTAAGGATGAAAGCAAGAATGACTTTCATCTAAGGAAAGGAAACGCTAATAACGTGTTTTAGTAAGGAGTTTGCTTAGGGCAAAGACCTTAGGAAGTAATGACGAGACTGACCCCTTCTCACTCACCAAGTTGAGGAAGGGTTAGCGGCCGTGGTTTTCGAGAAGAGGCAGGACGAGGCGAGTAGTCGTACCAGCGTGGACAAGGTCTCAGGGAGCTCGACAAGGAGTTAGAGTTAGAGTTTGTTTAGTTATTATGTTTATGATTACGAGTATAACTGGAAGTTCAAAAGCGTTGAGTTTTATTGACTGTGATTTGAGGTCGCCCACATGTTTAGGCATTGTATTTGATGTTTTTCTTGGAAATGATTAAGTTCTATTTGAATTTCTTGTGGAAAATACTTGGAATTATTTGTTTTATTGAGATTTTTAAACACTATTTCGGTCGGCCTCGGAGCCATGGTTATTTCGGTTTGGTTTTAAGGATCGGATTGTTACAACTTGCAGATTCCAATTGCCCCAGAAGTTCAAGCCAAAACAACATTCACATGCCCCTTCGGAACCTTTGCTTACCGGCGCATCTCGTTTGGATTGTGCAATGCCCCTGCGACATTCCATAGATGCATGGTAGCCATCTTTGATAAGCTAGTTGGAGAGATAATGGAAGTGTTCATGGACGACTTCTCAGTGTTCGGAGATTCATTCTCTCATTTTCTGGCCAACTTGGAGAAGGTCCTTGAGTGATGTGAAGAAACCAATCTAGCTTTCAGTTGGGAGAAGTCACATTTTATGGTCCGGGAGGGCATTGTGTTGGGTCACAAAATCTCCAAGCGAGGGACCGAGGTGGATCGAGCCAAAGTTGAGACAATAAGCAAGCTCCCTCCTCCAACCACAGTCAAGGGCATCAAGAGTTTCCATGGGCATGCGGGGTTTTATCGATGTTTCATCGAGAACTTCTCGAAGGTTGCATTGCCCTTGACCAAACTTTTGGAGAAAGATGCCCCATTCCTTTTCACAAAGGAATGTTTTGAAGCTTTCAACATCATTAAAGAGAAGCTTACAAATGCCCCCATAATGGTCTCACCGGATTGGAACCTTCCCTTCGAGCTCATGTGTGATGCTAGTGACTATGCAGTGGGAGCGGTTTTAGGTCAAAGGCGGGGTAGATATTTTCAACCCATTTCCTATGCCTCAAAGACGTTGAATGATGCTCAAGAGAACTACAAAACCACGGAGAAAGAGTTGTTGGCAGTAATCTTCGCTTTCGATAAATTCAGGTCTTATCTGGTGCTTTCCAAGGTTGTTGTCTACACTGACACTCCGCCATCCGCTTCTTGTTGAGCAAGACGGATGCGAAGCCTCGACTGATTCGAAGAATCATGTTACTTCAAGAGTTCGATGTGGAGATCAAGGACAAAAAGGGGGCCGAAAACCTTGCAGCTAACCACCTCTCGCGGCTCGAAGGACCGGGAGGTAGCACTTCCCCAAGAGAGATAAATGACACTTTCCCTGATGAACGGTTACTCGCCCTCGCCACAACAGAGAGTACCACCCCGTGGTTCGCCGACTTCGCCAATTATCTGGTTGGAAGGCAGCTGCGCAAGGGGATGACTACACATGAGAGGAACAAGTTCTTCTCCGACCACCGTGGCTACTTATGACCCCCACCTTTTTCGAATTGGGACCAACGGAGTCATTCGAAGGTGTGTAACGGAGGAGGAAATGGAGGATATTCTGAACCACTGCCATACAGGACCAGCTGGAGGCCATCACAGAGGCAACCGAACTGCAAGAAAGGTGCTCCAGTCAGGATTCTACTGGCCGAGCCTTTTCCGGGATGCATAGAAATTTGTGAGTCATTGTGAAAAATGTCAAAGGACAGGTAATGCTTCTAACCAATATGAGATGCCCCAAACGATTTCCATCACTTGTGAGATCTTTGATGTTTGGGGCATCGATTTTATGGGTCCTTTCCCCTCGTCTTTTGGTAACAAATACATCATTGTGGTCGTAGACTACGTCTCGAGGTGGTTTGAGGCTCAAGCTCTCCCCACCAATGATGCAAGACGAGTCTATGGATTTCTGAAAAAGCTGCTTTCGCGATTCGTGACCCCGAGGGCCATTGTTAGCGAACGAGGAACCCATTTTCAAGGGCAATTTGACAAGCTCATCGATCGCTACGGTGTCACCCAACGGTTGTCCATGGCCTATCACCCCCAAACTAGTGGACAAGTCGAGCTATCAAATAGGGAGCAGAAATGGATACTAGAAAAGACCGTGGATCAATCCCGCAAGGATTGGTCTGCAAAGCTCGATGATGCTCTATGGGCATACCGCTCGGCCTACAAAACCTCAACAGGAGTTTTGCCTTACCATTTGGTGTATGAAAAAGCGTGCCACTTGCCCGTAGAGCTAGAGCATAAGGCTTACTGGGCCACAAAACTTTTGAATATGGACCCTAGTTTGTGTGGAAATGAAAGGAAGTTGCAGGTGTTTGAACTTGAGGAGTGGCGTCTCCAAGCCTATGAGAACACCAAGATTTACAAGGAAAGGAAGAAGCACTTACACGATGCTCGTCTGAAAGGAGGGAAGGATTTTTAGCCAGGAGACCAGGTTCTCTTGTACTAACCCCGGATGAAATTATTCCCAGGAAAGCTAAGGTCGAAATGGTCGGGCCCGTATGTGGTAACGCAAGTGTTCACATACGGGGTGGTTGAGATCTCCCACCCAGTGGAATGAACTTTCAAAGTGAATGGACACCGCATGAAACGTTACCTTGGAGGAGAGGTAATGCTGCATAGGGAGGTGGTGTTCCTGCAAGATGCATGACCCGGAGTCTCCGTCTAGCTTAAGACGTTAAAGAAGAGCTTGTTGGGAGGCAACCCAATGGAGGTTTGCAAGTTTGTCATACTACTACTACTACTTCTATCGTATTGTGTTTGTGACAACCTCGCCTCGAGCGAGTCGTATTGTGTTTGTGTGTGTGTTTTTTGTCTCTCCTTGAAGCTCAAAATTTCCTACCCCGATTCGTTTCCAACTTTCACTCACTAAGCCCAAGCGGTAACTTCATTCTACCCCTTTCTTACGCCATTGAGGGCAATGTCGAGTTTAAGTGTGGGGGGGGTGGTAGTTTACTATTATGCTTGTGTGAGTGTGATTGATGCTTGGAGCCTTGATATATGCCCAAATTTAAAAATTTGAGGGCTCCAAGCAATGTTTGCATGATCAAAGTGGTCGGTGTGTGGGAAATTCTCGTGTTTATTGGCATTGATCTTTAATTGTTGCATGTGATCGAGTACATCCTATGATGATGACTAAGAGGTTCATTAGGATAAGGCAGAAGTTTAGTTCTCATGTGTGCTTAAAAGAATGGATGTCTTGACTCGATTACTTGTTGATTACAATTGCCATGCATTGTGTTTGTGAATTGGAATAGATGGTTGGGTGACTAGGTAGCCATGTGAGTTTTGAGCCGATCGTTTTCTTCTTATGTTCTTAGATCCCTCTTACCATGGCAAGTAACATCACAGTTGTCACTAGTGAGTATGATGGAGGCATAGGATTAGTCCACGCCCAAATGTTGATTGTCCCGAAATGTGTCATCCCTTAGTCAACCCATTTGAGCCTTGTGACTTCGAGGGTCATTCTTAAGTTAGGAGCTTCTTGCTTGTGAGCTTAATGGTGTTAATAGAATGACCCCCAATCCTTTCTTCGTGTCTAAACATGAGTCGTCCCTGTGTCTCGGAGCTCTCACTTTTGAGTTCCATAGAGGTTCTACCTAGGAGGTTTGTGTGCGGTTCTTGCTAGGAATGAAAAATGAAGTGTAGTGTTGGAGTGAGTTCTTCAAAAAGAGAGCATCGGTCGTTAAATGTATAGGTGGAAAGTGTTTTTACTCTCTAGTACCCCCCCCCCCTCAAAAAGAAATGAAAAAGAAAAGAGAAACGAAAAAGAGGTAATAAAATGGGGTAAATAAAGTAGACCGAGGAAGAGTGCTTCAATGTAGTTCACGATGGGTGATAGTTTGGAAAGGAGAGATAAGGTTTTTGGCCGATGCTAGTGGCCTTGGGTTATAGAGAAGGGTTTTAGTCGAAACCATAGAACCTTCGGATTTAGGTTGAAGATGTAGAACCTCACATCATGATTGCCACCACCCAAAAAGCCCTTTTCCCATGTCCAAGACAATTTCCAGTTATCTGAACCCTTGTCTAAGACCTCTAGACAGGCTAGTGGTGACAACCATCCCGTGAACTCTAGCATTTAGAGGTTATCGCCGTGGTATTGAGACGATAGGGCCGAGTGTCTATGATTGTGCACATCTTTTGCACCAAAAGGTCCCAACCCCACTGGTCTTGAGAGTGAGTGATTCATTCTTGTTTTGCATGCCATATCATAACCCGGTGAGGACCTTTGTTGCCTTTCCATTTGTTCCTCGGACTTGAGTTCTATGCATGGTTTTTTGTGGTTGATAAGTTTTTTTGTTGAGACTTGCATTGATCCATGAACAAGGTGAGAACTTTTCGTTTGACCGTTTTTGGTGACTTCGAATGTCGTTTGTGGTGGATGTCGGTAATGCTTGCAACGGTCCACGAGTTAATCGCCAATAGCCATCGAGAATTCCCACTTTGTGCTCTTTGAGTTGTCCCCAAAGTATATGTGTAGGTTGAAATATTACCTTGTGTGAAATGGTTTGCAAACGTCTAAGTGTGGGGGAGTGACTCGGGCCTAATGGTACATGTTTTACCCCCGTTTCCCTTAGGCGTTTGTGGCAATTTCGCTCCTAAAAGGGTGGTTTTACGCAAGGTTTCTTGTTTTTTTAGTGTTTTTCATAATTTAACAGGTGAAACCAATCCCGGAGTCGAAAGTTGGACGAAAAAGAGCGAAAACCGAGAGAAGAGGTGAAAAATGGCGACTTTACAGTTTTCCTTGGATGTTCACGGTCTTGTATGACCGTGAAGAAGAGCCATTGGCCGTGAACATTGAGGCGTCGTGGGCCAAAATGCAAGTTACTAACGCTAATGGAGTTCACGGTCGCTAAGACCGTGAACAGGAGCTGTTGGCCGTGAACCCGTGGAAGCAAAGCGGTGCGTTTCGGCGCCCATCTGGAGTTCTCAGACGCGTTTCAGAGTTCACGACTGTGAACTCAGGCCGTGAACTGAGCTTTTTCACTGATTAAAAGCTGAGCTGAAAGGAAGAGAGAGGGGGAGCCCATTGTGTGAGAAAGCCTTCTTCATATTTTTAGAGAGAGAAACATGAACCAAATGAGAAGGAGGCTTGGGTTTTGCTCCAAGGTGGGATTTGGGAAGATTCTCCCCAAGAGAATTTCGGCACGAGGGTCTAGAAGATTGGAAGCCTCCCCCAAGATGGTTTCTACCTCTTCTCCTTGTGTTTCTCCCATTTCTAGCATGGAGTAGATTTCTTTTCACTTGGGTGTTGTGAAACCCTAACTAGCTACCATGTAGTTTCTTTTATGTGAATTGAATGATTGTCATTGGGTATTGTCTAATTCAATGTTTGAGGCATTGTTCATGTGATTGTGCATGCTTGTGCTTAGCAATCTAAGGACTGTGCATTTTTTATGCTTAGCATCCTTAGGTTTGTGCATGTTGGTGCTTAGCAACCTAAGGATTGTGCATAATTGTGCTTAGCATCCTTAGGTTTGTGCATGTTGGTGCTTAGCAATCTAATTAGCCACTTTAACCTAGATTAGAGAGGAAAATCCCCCTTCCAAGGGAGACTCAATTGAGTTGGTTTTTGATAACGATGAAATTGCACATGTTTGCACCCTTAGTCCTTATCCGTTTGTGGAGCATAGTCGTGTATTTTTGGCCTATTTTACGCCGGGTTGTGCTACTTTGTCACATTTCAGGTCCCGGACGTCGAAGGAAAGGCTAGGCACGAGTTTCGGGGCATTCAGAAGTCATTCGGTCGAGCTGGAGCCAAAGCACGGGCGCGCCTACTTCAAAGCACGGCCGTGTTCCTGGCCCGTGCTTTTACTGCCGAGGCTTCCCCATGTTTTTCCTACACCAGCTCAAAACACGGGCGGGACTTACCCAAAACACGGTCGTGTCCACCATCAAACACGCCCGTGTTTTCCCAGGGCAGTGACCGTGTTTTTAACACATGGCAAAGGGCACGGGCGGGCTGGAGCAAAGCACGGCCGTGCCCTCGACCGTGTTTTGCCCAATGATGCCCTTTTAGGCAGATTTCAGCCAAAAGAGAAGGGGGATTCGAGTTTTAGAGAGACAGAGCGATTCCTAGAGAGAGAAAGCGACGAACAAGAGTTCCCAAGTGCCCTAGCTTGATCTTCATCACCATTGGAGCTTGGCTTGAGCTTGGAGAAGTGCCGATCAACGACCAAGAGCTGAAATCCATCCTTCACAGTATGGTTTCCGCATCTGAATCTGCTTTTGCTTCTTTCTCCATGGAGTAGTTCTCCCATTCATCTGGGTATGGAGAACCCTAGATTTGTATGTTAGGTTTGATTGTATGAACCCAAGTACTGATTCTATGTGTTGATTATATTCGATTGAGGTTTCATTGATTGAATGACTTGAATCCTGATCAAATTCCTGTTGTTTCTGCTTTAACCTAGAATGAGAATATATGCCTAGGTTGATAGAGCACTGACTCGCTAAAACACAACACCTAACAATGGCCAAGTGTAACCAATGAAAGGGACTGCAGTATAGTGGCACAAGTAATAAATATCGAATCCACGGGTCTCTAGAGTTACTATTACTCAGCTTCAGTTCATTATCTAGCAAACTAGATTAAGGATTGATTTACTAAACTACTCTACTAACTACTCTACTAATTACAAGTTGGGAACTCACTTAGGTATGATTCCCCCTAGCTCCTCAATTAGGTCTAAGTTGCAATTACCTTTGGTTGTTCTACTGTTGATTAAACTGCGGAAGATCCTAAATTAGCTTGGAATCTCTTAAGCTGACCAAGCCCTCTCAGACAGAATACCCGACAGACGACTAGTCTTCACAGGGATAGACTGCTAAGGCGATTCACACAGATCTCCACTACTGGAATGAATTCCAGTACAAAGCAGTGAATTGATTGACTCTCGCACAACCAATTCACCACTATCAATCAAGGAAGCTCTCTTAACCTAATCAGATTCTATCTATCATAGGTTAAAGCAGAAATCAAGAGAATTTGATCAAGATTCAATTGACTCAATAAATCATGCCTCAATCGATTATAATCAAACAATAAAGCATCCAAAACTTCATACAAGAAAGATCCTAACTCATGGAACTAGGGTTCCTCAAAACCTAAGTGAAGGGAAGTTACTCCATAGAGAAGAGAGAGACTGCAGAAATCTGATCTAGATCTTCAATCTCCATCTCCAAGCTTGATTCCCGAGCTCCAATGGCGAAGAAATCCTCCAAAATAGCTCCAAGAATGTTTCCAAGTCGCTCTCTCTCTCTAGGGTTCGTCCCTTGGGTGTTTGGGATCCAAAACCCAGCTCTCCTCTCTGTTTTGGCTGAAATCTGCTTAAAAACCAGAATTCCCCGACTCGCACGGCCAGAGTGCACGGCCGTGCGGCTCACCATCTTGCCCGTGCGGCGTACCATTAAGTTGAACTTCAGCCATCTTGCACGGCCAGGATTGCACCTTGCACGGCCGTGCGGGTTTTCTGCTCTGCCCGTGCGTGCTCTCGCACAATCCCGCACGGCCAAACTGGTCACTTGCACGGCCGTGCGGGTTGTGGGTGTGCCCGTGCAACTACCTCAGAACCTCGCCATGCGTGCGATCCTCGTCCAATCGACCCCAAACTCGCTCCCAAGCCTCCATTCACGTACTAGGACCTGAAATAGCACAAACAAGCACAACCTAGCGTGAAATCGGCCTAAAACACGAGAATCAATACCTCAAACGGAGTAAGAACAGGGGTAAAAACATGTGTAAATAACGAGTCATCAAATTCCCCCACACTTAACTGTTTGCTTGTCCCCAAGCAAACCTAACTCAAACCAATGCAGCTCTCCAGAGCTCTATAGATACATACAACCCCGATCGTCGGTAGTGGATTTCCTAGATCATATAGCAGCTTACGAGGTCAACTGGTCTTCTAAGACGTTCCCTATCTCTCTTAGTGCGAGTACTAGACTCAAGCCAGGATCATGAGAAAAAGTAGAAGTAAGACAGTCAGTTCATGGATAAAGGGACTCACACCATTCACAACCAAGGACTCGTTGTACCGGGGTGCTCTTTCACTTCATTTCACCGTTGGAACCCCTTTTTCTCACTTTCATTTACATTTTTTTCTTTCATTTGGTGGGGTTCCAAATGCAGTCTTTTGCACAGTCGACCCTTATTAGTCGAGCAAGAGCAATTTCTGTACATCTGGCGCTCGCCAGAGTACTTCTTTTAAATCCTTTTCCTCAACTCGTGTGGAGGGTCAATGGAATTAAGGGGGGTCGGAAGCTCTATCCGTGCCCTTAAAAACACATCCTCGAGTAGGCAAACCACTCAACGGGTGGAAGTTTTACTTGTACTAGAGACAGCTTAGCTTCACCTTGTAGGAGTACCCCACTAAGGATCACTAAAATCTCTTCCAAAACCCGATTTTGTGCAATGAACGGTGCCACACACGTTGGGCTTACCCCATATTTAAGATTTCAATGATTTCGA